>JAODAL010017915.1:0-76268 GCA_025379985.1 Phyllomedusa bahiana | reverse complement strand
AGGTCAGGGCAGGGGGGTGAGGTTTGGGGGAAAAGACGGGCAAAAGGTCGGGGGGCGGCAAGGATCGTGGTCGGTAAACGTAAGCAAAAGGGTTCGGTACACCGTAGGCGAGACAAGGCTTTCTGGAACGTTTTCCCAATAGGCATGTGCACTAAAGATCCGGCAAAGGCCACTGGGAAAGGCTGGGCTAAAATAGGAGCAGTGCCCGTAATGGCCAATTCCCGGCGCACTGTCCCTTTAAATCTCAGACTGCCGGCGCGCACGCTCCCTAAGGGGCGGCGCCGGCCACCCGAGAGACCGAAAACGGACGGGGCAGCAGCGAGGCCGGGTAAGTCACGGGGGAAACCCGGGCGGGCGGTTGAGCGGCCCCCGGACCCGAGGTGCGGGACGGGGCGCCGCCAGAGTCGGGGCACGGAGCGCCTGTGATCCGGGACGAGGGAGCATGGCATCCGTGAAACTAATGCTTAAAATTTTTCACAAATGACCATTTTTTTGTTCGTTATAAAAATGAAAAGGTCGATAACTCTGCTGTGCATAATAATTTAGAAAATGCATTTTGAGTTTTTTTTTTTATAAAATATACTGTTATCATAGGCAGTTTGTTCAAAAACCTTTCAATTATACTCAAATAGTTGATGACTGGAAAATTACAATGACTGCAATTCATATAGGTAATTTTGGAAAATAAGAGAAAATATTATTTGCATAATAATTTGGAACACAGTGTATATTCATACACACATTACACACATTACAGACACACACATCTATACATAGTCACATCCTAATACACACATATTACACACACACATCTATACATACAGTCACATACACACACTTACTTGTTTGCAGTGCATCCCTCAGGCAGTCCAGAGGTCTCAGAAGACATGGTGGGGAAGGAGGGGTAGCTTCCAGTCATGAGCTGCTCCCAGCCGGCAGTGCAGACACTCCTCCTCCACCATCCGTCCGACTGTGCATACAGCAACTGGAGGCAGTGTGAGCAAGGAGGAGAGGGAAGGAGGGAGCTGCTGAGGGAGCAGCTATGTGGAGCTGTGAGGGGATCGTGCTGCTTCCTAATGATACTACCTATCTTATGACCCTGGGGGCCCCTGCAGGAAGTTTCTGTTTGTTGCTGGCTGGGACCCCAGGGAGCGTGGGCCCCGTAGTTTAGCAACTGATAAAAAGGTACAGCTCCTCTCCTCCTGACCCTGAAGGCAGACTAGCAGAGCTAACAGCGGGCAGCGCTGCCTTTGAATGCTCAGGCTGGAGGACCCATTTGTTCAGAGGCAGGATACGCCGGGCACTGAACTGTTATGCTCACTGCCGGCGGGCGCAGGGGAGCAGACGTGGTAGCAGCTGCCCTGGGCCCCCTAAGAGCACGGGCCCCGTGGCAGCTGCTACATCTGCTACCCCTGTAGTTACGTCCCTGCATATACACATAACTATGAAAGCTTATGGGGAGAAAAATGCTACAAACAGCCTTAAAAATTGCTACTCTCACAGCATGCTGCATTTTGAAAAAGCTGCAACTGAGAAAAAAACTGTAAAAATTAAAATAAAGACCCCATAAAGAAAAAGCCAACTTCTGTAGCATGTTTCATATCTCACAAATTACTTCCAGCTAACATCGAAGGCTATGTCTACACAGCAGTGGATTCTCGTCGGATTTTCAGTGGATTCAGTATTTAAAATTGTACTGTACCCAGCGCTGTGTAAACCTCAATGAAAAATCCACAACATGATTTTTTGCAGTCGGTTTCAAAAACGTCCGGATTCCGTTGGATTTTCAAACCTGCTGGATCTTCTCCAGGATCGCCGTCAGATTCCTGTACATTCAATGGGTTTTCGTCAGATTTTTAGAAGGTTTGTGGATTTGGAAACTTTATGAAAACTGACTGTTAACCATCTCCTTAGACCTTAATACAAAATCTGCCCAGTAATCTACACAGCTCGATTTTCCTGCCAGTCAGATTTCAAAACTGCCAACGTTACCAAAAACTTGGAACATGCACATTCTTCTACCTGATTTTCATCTGAAAATGTTCTATTGAACCGAGCAGAGAGTCCATGAACTGATTTTTGTGCAGATTTTGGGCCAGAAAAAACTCAATAGTGCTCTATGATGCACTGTAGGTCGCATGTAGAGTGGTTGCGGTATTGCAGGTTCTTTTTCACTTTTTTACTGGAAAGTCCTCAAATTTACTTCCTGGTCTATATATTCTATGTGAGAGACATGTATGAAAATTCTCTAGGTGTAAGACTTTTTGTTGCCCATAGCAACTAATCAGAGCCCCCCCTTTCATTTTTTCAGAACACTATATGAAAATGGAGATCTGATTGGTTGCTATGGGTAACAATTTTCATACATGAGGCCATATTCTTTTATATATAATAACACATCTGGCTGTGATGTAACCAAAATGGCCACTGCAAGCTTAAGGAGTGACTAATGGGTGGAGAAATAAAAATCATTTGTTTTCTTGCACCAATCATTAATGTATTGCACGCACTACACTGTCTGCCACTGAAGTCTACTGAAAAACAGTCCAAAAACCAATTGAAATCGGACATCAAATCAGTGACAAAAACCGACTAAAAATTGTCAGCTTTTAGGGCGACATGGATGTATTTTGGCGCCCAGACGACAATTTTTTGCACACATTAGTAGCGTAGAATGCGCCTGACTTTATGAACCTGTTCTACTGCGGGTCATAGATTAGGGGCTTTCTAGCTCCAAAACGGCAAATCAGACTCAGGTAAACCACTTGTAACTTGGTCTTGCTGTTCCAGCAGTAATGGAACCAGTTTTGCTGTCCTCCCGTCATAAATGTGTGGATTCATACAGTTGTGGTGTGGCACGCCTCCAGAACGCCCTCACATCTCAGGTGCATTACAAAGTGCCGCGGGCGCCCGATAATGCGCCTAATTTTGGAGTGCACCAGATTACAAATCTAGAGAACAGGGCTGCACCAGTTTTGGGGCTGAAAGGACACAAGACTACATGTCGCCCATTGTGTTAAAATCAGTTCAAAATACTTGTTGGATGGACAGTTTTTCTGTACACAAAACTGACAGCTTTTTGTCTTTTGCTGTGTGGTCGTACCCTAACAAAAAAAAGATGAAAAAAACGCATGCAAAAATACAATGCCTCTTCACACTGTTATTTTACAAAGTGTTTTTTGGGATTTTTTCATGCAGTTCTGTAGCTTTTTTTGCAAAAAAAAGTGTGCTCTGGTACATGTGTTTTTTGATGTTATTTTTTTCTCGTGAGCCTTTTATAAATCACATGATCTATGATTTGTAATGTAGAAAAATGCCACAAATAACCTGTTGAAAAAACAACACACATTTTTTTTTACAGCATGCTGTATTTTGAGGACAGAGGCTGCAACTGACCAAAAATCATACCACAGTGAAAAACAAAAAATAAACCAAAATTGGTTAAAGTGTTAGTGCCAAACTTTATATGTCAGTTTCGCACCAAACTTTGGCACATTAAAATGAGTCATCAGGCGCACATTGCTCCAAGTTTGGCTGTACGCTTGTTCATATATCTATAGAGCAATATATGGCAAAAAAATGGAGAAGGTGCATTCATAGATATGGCCATAGTATGGATTTGTTACGCAGTTTCGCTGTAAATTTTGGCGCATCCTTGGCGCACTTTTGCTGCATTTAAAAGTGTTGTGCTAGCACAAGTTTTTAAATGATGACTATTCAAACATCTGTCAGACAGGGGAATGACAATTTTTTGCCTCAAAATATGGCAAAAAACTGGCACAGCCTCATTCATACATATCGTCCTAAATTTTGAAAGCCATATTTTTTTACCTTAAGATAAAAATTGCTTCAAAATCTGCTAGTAAAACAACACAAACTGCCTGAAAAAACTACAACTGACCAGAACAATGCACCTAAAGTGCAAAATGAAAAAAAACACATAAAAAAGAAAATAATATCTGTAGTGTGTTGAATATTTCTGGATTGACTTCCAACTAACATCCGACCTGCATTCACTTTTTGCAAAAAACAAACAAAAAAAACATGCAAAAATGCTCCTAAACTTCAATGAATGACACGAACCTTTAGGAAGTGAACAATGAATATACTCTTAATACAACAAGTTTTTATTTCTCCCATTAGTTGGACAAAAAGGAAAGTAACAAGGGGCCCTGATAACCCAACCATCATTGTCAATGTTTTAATAATAAGAAAAGAAAGACAAAGCCCATGATATTGAAGAAAGAATTGTTTAAAGAAACTTGTCCCGATTGGCAAATAAGGACATGTAAGTCATAGCCCATGTTCACGCTCTAAAAAACCAGCAGTCAGTCACTTGTAATATATAATACAGACTCCAGGATCAGACCATCCACAAAATCTGGAATAAATCTGGGCCAAACCAATTTAAATCATAGCCTTCTGGCTCAATGCACAACTCAACACATTTTTATTACATTATATTCTAAATACATTATGGATTCCTGCTGCCTCACACTTGCAGGTGATTATTTCTTGAAATGCAAAGTGAGAATACAATAACCCTCAATGCTTTAGAGCCCAGTGATTCTATAGGTTTATTGCTGGAATCATTGATTCCTATCCAGTGCTCAATGGTGAGCTCCAACATTCACTCGTAATAAGATATTTACGAACACAGTTGTTCTGGTTTATTAAAGAGCCTTGGACTTCAGTATTGATGGCTATCAATGCTTGATTAGTAGGAATCCAACGTCTTAGACCTCCACCAATGAGTAGCATGAAGGGATCAAAGTGGTTAAGTGGCACAAGCTATAGTATAATGCCTATGGATTGTGTCTACAACAGGGGTGCACAATATGCAGCCCACAGTGCCCCTTTGTTGTGGGTAATATTTATTTTTTGACAGCTGCATTGAACTGATAGCACTGTAATAGTGGGCACTGTATGGCTGGCACTGTTATGGTGGGCACTGTATTATAGTTTTGATCTTACTTTGTTCAGGAGATAAAGGAGATTTTATCTACTGCTAGTGTAGACAACTGTTTCTTGCTTACCAGCCACCTTTCCCTGCCTTTTCTCTTTTCTGTTTTCTCCAAGTTGCCGCCAGTCAGTTCAATCACAACTGGGAAAAGTTATTCTGGTGTTCTAGGCAAATTAGGTACATACCACCCCCAATGGAAAATTCAGCCCACTCCATGCCTCCTTGCTCCCCCTTCATGCCTGGGATGAGGTTTCCTACCTTCGCCTACCAGTCATCCCAGCCTTGAGTCCGATGACCATGGTGAGTCACTCCCTGATGAGTCTTATCTCAAGCACAGGAGCTTGATTAACTAAGTTAATGACCAGTTTTAACTCTTAGTCATTGTACACTACAGATTAGAAATCTCCAGTAGTCATCTCACTGTGATAGGATCAGCTAGGAATAGCTGAGCTGATATGACAGTCACTGCAATTAGAACTAGTCACCAGAAAGTGTGAGTCTGAAGCTGCTTATCAATTAATCTCCAAAAAAATGGGAATCTCGCAAGAGAACAGAGAGAGTGACTATTAATCACTATATTTACTATTTTGCCATAGGCAAACTTAAACTCTATCAGTTCTCAATCTATAAGACACTAAAACGTAACTTTTATTATGTACTTAACCTCTATACACTCTATTTAAAAACCTGATTTCTAACTCTCAATTTTTCCCTTCCTACTTCTGAAGGAATAACTCCCTTTCCATTATCAAGTCTGGTAGAACCCCACCTACTAACAGGAAAACCTTATATATACACAGTAATTTACTAACTCCAGTACAGGATCCCAAGCATCCTACTTGGGCAGTTATCCCTATCTAATGGACATAAAACATATAAGGCTTCCTTGTAACACCCTCTGCAGCGGGTGATACTTTGTAGACAGAGGTGAGAAATCACAATTTAAAATGTCATGCCTGACCTCCCCAACATGTTTCACCAGCTAACCTGGCTTCATCAGGGGTAAGAGGTCCGGTCACATGTGGTGTAGCTCACTTCCTTTTATATCCTCTTAGGTACACACCCTATTCTGGTGCTCACTAATTAGCCATCAGGGAATCCACAAAACCCATCCCCCCTTTTTTGCTCTCCTACCTACATACTGAAACCAGGTGCTGTCACTGACACCATGCTCCCATAAACACCATACCTCAGACACGTTCACCATCTCCATAGCGGGCTTGCGCCCTATCTTACCATGCCGCCCGCGCCTGCGTGCTGTATTAATGGAGATATCTGCCCTGACTGTGATGGACTTCCGTCCAACTTCTCTTATATTATTGTGTCTGTGTGGCTCACCTAAAACGGACTAAACAGAATAGATGTTACATTCCACAGCACACTACCAGCTTTATCACCTCCCACGAACCCCTTTTCCTCCATGTCCGATATGCATATTCATTGGGAATACATACTCCATTGCACTGTACACTATTGTCTTAGTCTCTTCCCATGAACCACTTCTCCTCTGTACCTCATATGCATATTCATTTTAATAAAACTATGCATAATAATAATAATAAAATAATAATAATAATCTTTATTTCTATAGCGCCAACATATTCAGCAGCACTTTACAAATTCAAGGGTAAACATACAGTCATTACACATTAAAAGTACTTACAAATGAGACACAAGGTGTGAGGGCCCTGCTCGTGAGAGCTTACAATCTATTAGGGTGTATGGGTGAAACATACGTAAGAAGTGCCAAGTTTACAAGGGGCCGGCCATTTTTCGGGGAATACACACTCCATTGTACGTACCTATTTTTTAGTCATTTCCCCATAAACCCCACCTCTCCCTGTATCTAATATCATATTCATTTTTAAAAAAAGCTACAGGCCCTAGGGTTTAGCCTCCTCCCCCCCGCATTTCCCCTCCCACCTTCCCCTTTTAAAGATTCCCCTAGCAGGTCACGGCTAGCCCCTTTAATTATCACTCTAAAGGGGAATAGCGAAACGTTAATACATCGTGCTCCATTGTTTTTAAAAACAGTGATTGCTATATTGCATTAAAATTGCCAAAATTTTCGCAGCGAGTAGAAACGATAAATCTATACCTAAATAGATGTATAAATCAATAGATGGTAATCTACTCCCAACTGCATCTCTCACAGCAACGCAAATGATATATTAATAGTTCAGTTGTAACAACTCTTATTACACGAAACAGATACATATACCCCAAATTTTGTTAAATCAAATTTGGGGCCTATTATCAAACCCACTCATTGCAAACAGGGGAAAAGGGGGGACAAGGTGGAGGCAGAAGAACAGGAGGGAAGGGGGGGAAGGAAAAAAAACAAGACCTATGTAACTCTGATGCTTCTATATCATGTTTCAACCGATACCACTGACCGTATTTAAAACCAAATTTTTTTTATGTTTCAAAAAAATTTAAAATTGGAACAGCAGGTTAAAAATAATGCTGAAAATAAAGTATTTTTTATTAAATTTTAAAGAAAAATGCAAACCTTGCATGAAAAAAAAAACCTCAAGAAAAAAAAAAACTCGTCCAATACAACTATCACACAATGAAATGAAGAAAAATTTTTTGGGCATCTAACCATAACTTTTTACCATTAGTATGTTGGAGTCAAATTAAAATTTTATATATCCATCTTCCCCTTTCCTGCAATAAAACCATCCAATCGCCCTTTCTTTCCCCACTTTTCACACAGATCCCCAAAATTTTAGACCTCATTTCACCTTATGTATTTCCCAAAAATGTGTCTCGCTAGGGGTGTCTCTCTATTTTAAATAGTACTAATGTTTCGAGCCGAGCGAAACCCTTTGGTTTTTTCCTACATAAATTTTGGGGGGAAGTACACCTAGCCCATAAATCACCCCCTCTGGTTTACAGTTGATGAACTGTTTATCTCAAAATTTTCCTTATAAGGGTTTAACAAATTCTTTAGTTTTCCATAAAAAGGGACAGAATAACATTTGCCACGGGGGATATGACCCTACCACCGGAGACCGAAACCCCAAGTTCCTTTACATCCCCCTCAAAATGCTATCACAAATTCACCCCCAAATTTTTTTCCTCTTCTATATGTACACAGGTATTTAAATCACCTCGGGGTTTACCGATCTTTTTCAAATTCCCAATGTCTTTCTAAAATACCTTCATTTCATTGGCTCATCATCAAAGGTCCCTATCAGCAAATTTTAAATCAGTTTTTTCCCTTTTTTTGTTTATGGTAAAAACATTTTGGGGAAAAGTCAGGCTGACATTTTAATTGTATTTCTCACCTCTTTTACAAAGTATCCCTGCTGGGGGGTGTTAAGGAACCTTTTTTTTTTTTAAATTCCATTAGAAAGGGATAACCCCCCAAGAGGAGTTTGGGGATCCGTACTGGATTGTAAATTACTGTGTATTATTAGGTTTTCCTTTTAGTGGGGTGGGGTTCCCCCAAACTTGATAATGGAAAGGGATTTTCCTCAAAGTAGGAAGGGAAAAATTGAGGGGTAGAAATCGGGTTTTTAAATGTGGTATAGGGGTTAAGTACATAATAAAAGTTACTTTTTAGTGTTTAAGATTGAGAACTGATAGAGTTTAAGTTTGCCTATGGCAAAATAGTAACTATAGTGAAGCTGCTTATGGCTCTAATAAACAGCATTTTGAGAACACTGATTTAAAGTCCTGAAAAAATGGCAAATTTTCTAAAAAAACGGTTCGCTCCTTGCCAAATTTTTCCCCGACAAAATAACTTGGGTCCAAATTACTTCGGGATAAAATCACGTTAAAAAAAACGCTTTTTCCAGCTCACGGGCCTGCGGGGTGCTGTAAAACTTTTGTGCCATGTTTAAAATATCAGAGGGACTTGTTTGGTCTTATACAATGTTGGGGTTTTAGTATGACACGCAGATGACTGCTGCCGCTCAAAGAATCGTTTCACTATAAAATTCCCGGGCACTTAAGAGGGCAAAACGACCAAAAAACAAGGGGAAATTACCTGATAAATTCAGGGCGACAGTTTAAAAAAAACAAGCTGAGGGCTCAGGTGGAACATCATGACAGATTTGGGGAGGTCGGCGCAGCCACACACATGGGGCAAACATGGGCACAATGACATTCTGGAGGTGGAAAAACAGGATGGGCCACAGATGGAAAAAACAAAAACAGGTTAGGTACGGCAGCCCACAGCAGCACATGAGGTCAACGTGCACAATGAATTTGGGGTGGAAAAAAAGGGATAGGCCACAAAGGGCACAATGACACGTGTGTAGGTCACGGCAGCAGACAGCAGACATGAGGTCCCCAGTGGACAATGACAGAGTTGTGGGTCACAGCAGCACCACAGCAGCAGATAGGTCAACTGTGGAAAAAGACTTCGGGAAAGGGGCAAAAAGGAGTGGGCCAAGAGTGGCACATACACAGTTGGGGGGGCACGGCACAAGCTGAGGTCAGGCATGGCAAATGACATTCTGGAGTGGCAAAACTGGAAGGCCACGAGGGGCACAATGAACAGTGTGTAGGCACGGCACACCACAGCAGCAGCAGAGGTCAGACAGGGCACAATGACAGGTGTGAGTCAGACAGCCCCACAGCACACATGGGGCAACTGTGGCACAATGCACAGTGTGTAGGTCAGGGAAAAAAAAGAGCATAGTCAGACAGGGCACGACTTGGAGGGGAAAAACTGGAGTAGGCAACGATGGCCAAGACAGTGTGGGGGGCCGGCAGCAGCAGATGAGGTCAGGCAGGGGCCAAAATGACATTCTGGGGGGGCAAAACGGGAGTAGGCCACAGATGCCACAAGAACAGTGTGTAGGGTCACGGCAGCAGCCACAAGCAGCAGAGGTCAACATCGCACAATGACACGGGGGTTGGGTCAATGCAGCACAATGAGGTCAACATGGCACAATAAAATTCTGGGGGGGAAAAAAAGGGAGTAGGACGAGTGGACAAGACACAGTGTGTAGGTACGGCAGCGCCAAGCACAGCGAGGTCAAAGTGGCACAATGACATTCGGAGGGCACCAACAGGATAGGCCACAGATGGCACAATACAAGAGTAGGGAGACGCAGAGCAAGGTCAGGCATGGCACAATGACTTCTGAGGTGGAAAAAAACGGGGAAAGGGCCCACAGAGGGCCCCAATACAGAGAGTGGGGGTACGTGGCAGCGCTTGAGGTCGGTAGTGGCACAAAGAATTTGGGGGGGTAAAACAGAGTGGGCCACAGAGTGGCAAAATGACAGAGAGGGAGGTAAACCACACAGATGAGGTAACAGTGGCACAATGACATTCTGGAGGGGCAAAACATAGTGGGCCCGATTCAAAATGAAAAGGAGTGGAGTGACAGGGGGCAGGGAAACACATGGGGGTAGAGGTGGCACAATGACACAGGTGATGTCAATGCACCATAACCGCACAGCATGAGGTCATAAAGTGGCACAATGAAGAGGTGAGGTCGGGCATTACCTATCGGGTAAAATTTGGTGGCAGATGGAAAACGTCACAGATGTGTGGCAAACAGCTTGGCGGGATCAAATAGGGCGAGGGAGGGAGTTTGAACCCAGACTCATTTCTCACTTTGGGTAGGCGTCCCGGGGTGATGTAGTCTGGGGCCTAAGGGATTGGTGTGTGGAATCCTGGCCGATCCACGCCTGATTCACTTGACAAAGGTCAGTCGTTCCACATTTCCCGTGGAAATGGGGCTCTTGGGGGGAACGAGGCCCCCGCCGCACTAACCCTGCTCTGATGCCCCACACTGGGCCGGCAGGACGCTCTCCACTGCAAAATCGCAAGTTTTTCGGGGCCCCACCTCCAGTTGGTGCCCAGTGTCCCGCGGATCTTCAACTGGGGGGGAGGTGCTTCAAAGTGGCCACCCCTGTTGGTTCAGGTCTGCTCCAGGTCCTGCGCTGCTGGCCTGCCCCCTCACTAGGGGGGTGAAGGGAAACTGCTCATCAGTGACCCAACAGGGTTTCGCTGATGGGGTGGTACTGCTCCCAAACCCCCCCCCAACTTCCCCCACACCGCGGCAGATACATGAGCCTGAAGAACCCCCCCCCCCCGGGCAACCTTCAGGGGGGGGGACGTTTGGACATAGGAGCGGCCCCAATGATACGGGGGTTTCCCTATATTTGAGTTTTTCCTCCCCCTCATACTGGGAAAAAGGCTCCCATTTTGACCAAAGCGAGGGCCAATAGGGTGGAGAGCCAAATCATCCCTCTGCCGGTGTGACTATTCGACTGCACTACCCGGGAAAATCACATGCGCGGGGATCTCACAAGTGACTCCAGGGGTCCCTGCCCCTCCATCTCCACTGTATACTTCCACGGGGCTTGGGGTCACTGCCTCTCTTTCCCTCCCACTACCTTCCAGCCCGCTCCTGCCCTCCTCTCTGTCACGGTAAAAATCCCTCATTCACCAAACAACTTCTTTTCCAAAGTCCCCCACCCCTCCTCCCCCTTTTTTCAGTCCCCCCTGGACCATGTGGCCACGGATTTATCGCCATCTCCGTCCCCTGCCCAGACAGATTTTCAGCATCTGTTCCAGGGCAGAACATGAAGAGTTTCTATCCGTGTCCCCGGCGACTGACAAATAACGGGGCCTTCGAAAGGGTCAACAAACGGGAGGGTCACGCATGAGCTGCCACTGGGGTGACATCAAAATTACAAGGGGATACTCTTCTGCCCCGGATCATCAAAAAAACGTTAAAGGCCTTCTCTTCACGCGGGCCCAAAATGTGCACGCTGGAAATTCCAACGGGAAACATCACATATCAGATGTTTGGGGGGGGCCCTTCGCCCTCAACTCGACGAGGGGGTTTCCTGCTTTTTTTGGAATGGATGAAGTGCATACCAGTTTCCCGCCATTTTTTAGATCTTCTGAAGATCGGTGGGAAGACTTTAGGGAAACCTTTTCACAACCAATTGAACACTGGGCCTGCAGGGGGCATGGACCATCCCTCCCCGGTGCAGCCGGACACCATGTTACTCCCTTGTCCGCCCAGGTTCCGATTTGCAGTTGGCGCGGGGAAAGACACATCATTTCTTGCTGCATGACACAAACAGTTTCTCCCCCGTGTGTTCGTTCGTCAAGGCAACCAGGGTAAATCGTGACAAACCCCGTCCCCAACCCTGAATGATGGGGCATTTCTTGGGAGCTGAGAGGGGGTGGGGGGGGGAGAGGGCGGGCTTGGGGCAGAGCCGCAGTTTGACAAAGGGAGGAAAAGCGGCGTCTCCCGTCCAAGTTGGGGTGCCTGGGCCTAAGCCCAAATTTACCCAGTGGGCCGTAAAGGGGCATGACTCCCGACCGTATTTTACAGCCCAATCCTGCTGCCCCTCACCCGGAACAAACCGATAACTCAAGGCTGGCCCACCTTCGTTCTCATATTTATGAATGTGGGACTGCCCCTTTTTGGAAAAAAAATTACGGCTTGGAAATCCCACCGGCTTGGCACAAGCCATTTGTTCTCGAACGGTGCAAGTCCCCCATTTTTAAAGGGAGGGGCTGCAGCACCAACACTTGGGCAGACACTCACTGCTGCACCTTAGGGGGTTGGACGCATCTTTGTCCTTTTCAATCGCCTCACTGAAAAAACCCGCTGGGGCCATGAGGGCGAGGGGAAAGGGGCATCTACGGGGTTTTTGCAAAGAGAAAAAAGCTCCCCTTTTGCAGAGGTGGTGGAGCCTTGACTGGGTGCAAAGGATGCTGCCACTGGCCCTGCTGCTGCTGTTCGCGGGGGCTGGGTGGACCACCCATCTGACCCCCGTTTTTCCCAGGCCCCCGGTGGTGACGCTGATGTGTTTACCAGGGCCCTGGGGGCCAAGTTAACTCCCGGCCCACTTCACTTTCTGCCCCAGATTCTACATAACCCATTTTCGGGTCCAAAGGGTCCCTTTGCAAAGAAATGCCAAACCGCCGATTTTCATTTTACCGCCAAAAGCCCCCCCTGGTGACTATACCGCCCTGCCTGCGGCCCCTTGCCCCTACTTCTTGGCCTGCGAAGGGGTTTTTTACCCCGTGGGCCCCTTGGCTCTCACCTCAACTGCTGCACCCTCTGACCCGGCCCCAAAAACCCCCCCTGCTGGCTGCGCCGCTGCCTGAAACGCAGCGCGCCCTTCTCCTGACGATGTGAACCCCTTTCCTCACCCGGCCCCAAGTGCGGGGGCTACCCCATCTTATTTGTTTTCATCGTCATGCTGTCCCTCATCACCGTTTGGTATGCAGAGGGTGACCCCCAAACGACCCCCATGCACTCTCAACATCTTCTTGCCGCCTACTAGGAAGCGGGGGTATTGGCCCCCTTTTTTTCCTCCCGTACTCTGACTGCCTCCAAATTGTTCTCTCTTTTATAGGGCGTGATCCCCGACCATAGTAGTCTCTGGGTGGGGAACCGATGGGACAGAGGCCGGTTAAGGGCATGAGGGCCCGCACTCCTCCCGGGGCCCTCCAACTAAGGGGTTTTTTGACATTTCCCCCCGACTCTTGGGTGGGTTTTCAATGTCACGGGGGGGAAGTGGATGACCCACAACCAATCGAACCTTGGGTTGCTAGTCACAACCCCTAGAGCAGCGGAGTTGTGGCCCCACCCAGTGACCCCCGCTGCGCTCCCTTTGCTGTGCTCGACCCGGGGCCCGGGAAAAGTTTGGCCTCGCCCCTCGGAGGTGAAAACTGCCACCTCCTGTCAAAAACTGTTTTTCTAAAAAGTACAACACTTTGAAAGATACTTATATGATAAATACACACCCTGTTTGACTCCAAATGAACCCCCTAAAAGCTTGGGTAAAAATTGGATATAAATTTTCCCCCACAAATGGGAGGAAAAATTTTTCTTGTAAGTGCCGTTTAAAAACTCTGGTA
Organism: Phyllomedusa bahiana; assembly: GCA_025379985.1. NCBI lineage: Eukaryota > Metazoa > Chordata > Amphibia > Anura > Hylidae > Phyllomedusa > Phyllomedusa bahiana. Next base: position 62,452 of record JAODAL010017915.1, on the reverse strand, counting down.
TTTTATGAAAAAAAGCACAAAAAGGGTTAATTAACCTTTGGATATTTTATGCCAAATTTCTTCTGTGGCGGTGAAAAACAAAGTTTCTTTTACTGATACAACTGCGAACAACGCTTTAAATTTAAACCCCCGGGTGTAAATTGCGCAAAAATTGGCAACCAAAAACTACAAACTTTAGCGTGTTTCAAAGGCGTTTTTCTAAAACCACACAACAAAGTAAACTTGTAAATTAAAACCTTTGCTTGTGAAATTTTGCTACAGGAAAAATGTCTTTTTTGGCGGGGAAATAAACATTTTTTTTTTAGTCACCACGCCAGGGCAACGCTTAATTAACCCCCAAGTAAATTGCGCAAAAGATTGAGCAACCAAAAAAATCGGCTTGTAGCGTGTTACAATGGCGTTTTTTCTACGCAAAACAAAAAGAGTAAAATTGTAATTAACCTCCTTTTGAATTATGGGACAGGGAAAAAATTTTTTTTTGGTGGTGAAAAAAACGTTTTTTATTTTGTCACCACAACACAAACAACCTTAATTAACCCCCGGGTGTAAAATTTTTTTTTGCAAAAAAATTGAGCAAACCAAAAACTAGATTTGTAGGTGTTACAAGGCGTTTTTCTACCTACACAAAAAGAGTAAAAAAATTGTAAATTTAAACCCTTGCTTTTGAATTATGGTACAGGAAAAAGTCTTTTTTGGCGTAAATAAACTTTTTTTTAGTCACCACAGCAGCAGCAACGTTTAATTAACCCCTGGAGTAAATTGCCAAAAGAATTGACCCAAAAAAAAGGGGTTTGTATTGTAAAAACGCTTTTCTTTAAATATACAACAGGGAAAAGGGTTAGATCACCCCTTGGATATTTAAAGTGCGTGACAGATGCATTAAAATATATGCTGCCTGGACACCAAAGGGACTTCAGATCCCCTACCCCCAAAATCAAAATAAACATTAAAAAGAACTCTGAACAAGATGAGACACCCCCCCCAAAAAACCGTATAAAAAAGAGTTCTTTGTTCGCTTAATAAGCACCGCGGCAAACCTTCCCCAATCATACGTGAAGCGGTATGAGCTCCCCGCATCGCGCCCCCGGGCTTTTATAGTCGGGGACGTCACAGAATCCCCCGGCTCTGATTGGCTTCACTTGCACAGCATGCAGGCATGCCCTTTTTCCCCCCAGGTTCTTTGCCCAGTAAACCCAGTGCCGCACCCCTTTTTCAATCAAAACACACTTCGTTCACCCGAAGTACCCCAAAACTTTGACTTCGTTTTAGAACCCAAATTTTCCTGAAATTCTAAACAATTCCCTTCGTTGAAAACAAAATTTCCCCCCTCATCCATGAGAACCTTCTTATTTGAATATCTCAATTTTGAACGGCAGCAGCAGGATTTTGCATACTATAGGGTAAAAGTAAACTCCAGTGTGTACCTGGGTCATTTTTTTTAGTGATTTCTTGAATTGACCTCAACAGTGAAAATCACAGATATATCCACAGTATTTAACTTTTCTATCTTTTAGGTAATACTGATAATCCACCTTTTCTCTTTCTCTACTCCATAGTCATTTGGCAGCCCCTTGACCAAGAAGAGAAAAGTTTGACATTTTTTGCCCAGTTTATCTTGACAAGACTGAAACTGTAGATAACAATTGTGCACAGAACCTCCTGAACCCAAGTTTATTCTCTAATCCTGACCATGCCCAACCCTAAATTGCTAATGGTTAACTTACTCTTCTGCAGCACAATGGTGCTTCCAGTCTGATATCCCATCCAATGTCATTTCCATTTACCATAACAGTGGAGTTACCCCTATGTTATAGTAACCAAAGCTATTTTGGACCAGAAGTGATGCTGCTGTGAGAGCAATACAGAATAGGAAGTTAATCTGGAAATATGCACAAAAACCCTAACCCTTATCTTGAGCCAAATATAGGGTTTGGGTAAAGTTTTTTTGCAATTTTTGCCAAAACTCAATTCAGGTCAACTCAAATCAAATAACTTAGATTCGAGTACAATTTGACATTGACCCAAATTAAAAGCTTGACACAAAGGCTTACAGGGAGCCTATGAATCCCATCAAGAATACGATATCCATTAACCTTTACTCCACTCAAACATCGATGTTCGTTGGGAGAAACATTTTGCTTTTTTTGGTGGACTGGAGCAAAGATGTTTTACAGTCTCAAACTTTATTCCTTAATAAGTTTAAATATTATAGATGTCAGACATAAATCCGAAAAAAGATGCTGACATGTTTCAGACGTAGCCCTAAATCATCTTAATTTTGATTAAGGACTATGTTTGAAACGCATCAGCATCTTTTCTTGGATTGATGTCTAATATCAATGATATTTTTTTAAAACTATTATGGAATAGTGTATGAGTCTTTTATTACACTTTGAATGAATCATCTTTACTGGACTTTATACTACTGCAGTTATTTTCTGGCTAACTTCTGAGCAATTGTCATTCCTTATGATTATGTTTGCATCTCATGTCTTAGTCCCATGATCCATTCTGGTATTCAATGGTTTGGGGCCATAGTCCTTACTGGTAGAGTCTCAAAGACCAAGAACAAAGATATGTCCTAATTCAGATTAGGAATTACAATATGGTCTTTGTCTCTCTCCTTCAGCTTGTTAAGAGTTTACCCTGTACAGGATGCTCTTGTTCTTCGAAGCTCATTAGGCCCCGATTTGCCTAAATCTTCCTGGTGCTGATACTGGACTTGTCTTAGGTGGCTACTGTTTTTAGGTACCTGACATGCCGGCCCTGCTTGAAGTAGCTAGATGTAAGATTGCAAAAATTACTTAAGGGCACATGAGGTAGCAAAATGTGCACAAAGCCCTACAAACAAGTTCTGCTTTCCACATGTTCCATCCTTATGTTATTGACTTTAAATATGTAACTTCTCCATTGTGAGTGCATGCAGAGAACAAAAGATACACAGCAGCATGTGATATCTATACACCAAAGCTAATTCCTATACAGAACAATGATTTATGCCCACATCTAGGAAGCTTTTACATCTCCCTTCGTCTCCAGGCAAGCTGATGTTCACAAAAAAAAGTTTGTCCGTAGCCAACTTTTTACATCCATACACTCTGCAGGGCTTTGCTCCACTGACTCTCTTTGTGCTGCTTAAATCCTTTAGGAATCTTGATATCATATAAGAAGCAGAGCTGTGCTATATATTTCATTTTAAGATTCCCTCTTGGTTTATAACATCTCAAATGTTCCATTTTTATCTCTCATTAATGTTTTCCAATCCTTCTCACACCTTCCAAAATCCTAAATAGTCTTGAATCCTGTGGAGGGTAGACATCCGAAGATAAAATGGAGATTGTAGTAAAAGGAAGGAAAGAAAAAAAAATGGAGTCTTCTGACAGGCCATCTTTTCATCGTAAAAACGTCTCTTTTGGGAATTCCATCCCTGTAAATCCTCGCCTCGATTGAAGGTGGATTTAGGCTATTCAGTACATTCAACAGTAATTTACAACTGAACTTGTGTAACATTCCCTAAAAGTATATATTCAACAGTTATCTTCATCCTATCTCGCTTGTACTCAATCTCATGTGTAGAACATCTGGTAGATGGATTTCGACTTAACACCAAGAATAAGATTGCTTTAATTGTCGGTAATAAATTTCATATCAACAATATCGAGTGTGGTGGGTGAGTTTCTGGAAATAAACTTCAATTTTTATTTACATTTTTGCAATTCTTTTGTCAAGTCTTTGTATTATAAAAGTAGTAGGATGTCCTGTAGGAATATTGTTAGTTAGGAACCATATAGTAACTGAAGCAAAGATGGATGGTGAAAATACTTTTCAATGTGGGGGAAGGCTTTGCTCCTATTTGCATCATGACTTGTGTCTACAATGGAAACCACAGATGCATTGATCATGTTCCCATTGTGTTCCCTTGACTCAAAATACGGTCTGTTGGTTTCTCTCACTTTATTTAAAGACACTATTGCTGCATTCAGTGAAACTATTCTTGTCAAATCAGATGGAATTTGCTTCAAAATGAGCCACCAAAACAAATCTGAACATCGCATTAAAGAAATAAATATTCTCCTAACCATTGAGATTCATATTCTTCTCCATGGGGAGGAGGAATTAGAATTCTGGAAAATTTTGATTTGAAGATGGTCTCCAACCTTTTAATTAGACTGTTAATATCTGCTTCGGAGGGTCCATCGCACATATTAGTTGGAAAAAACAGAGCTGTCGGAATTCGATGGACATCTCGATGGAACCCAACTCTGACATGTGATGGATCCAGCTATGCATTCTGGTTTCTGCTGTGTAAATGATAACCCTGGTGCCGATGTGAACAGACTAACATTGGAATGCAATTGATATAACCGAGCCATACTAGTGTTGCCCAAATAGGTACTTATTTGGTTCGACACTGTCATGACCGAAACTGTAGAAAAAGTTAGGGCTCGGGACCTACTGAACCCAATTTTATTCTCTAATCCTGACCGTACCCAACATTAAATTGCTGAAGGTTAATTTACTGTTCTGCGGCACTGCTGGTTCAGTGGCACTTCCAGTTTGACGTCAAGTCCAATGTCATTTACATTTACCATAGCATTGGAGATACCTCAATGTTATAGTAACTGAAGTGATTTTGGACCAGAAGCGATGCTGCTCTGAGAGCAATAAAGAACAGTAAGTTAATTTGAAAATATGCACAAAAACCCTAATCCTTATCTTGAGCTAAATATAGGGATAGGGTATAGTTTTTTGCAATTTTTGCCAACACTCAATCCAGGCCAACTCAAATCACTTAGATTTGAGTACAATGACCCAAATCAGAAACTCGACACAAAGGGCGACATGTATGAACGCAGGCGCGTCGAAGTGAATTGCCGAGTCTAGTTTTCAGTGTAAAATGCGCCTGATGTATAAAAGTGTGTTTTGTGCGTTCATTAATGGTGTGTAAAGTTCGACGTGCCTCCCCTATGTGTTAGGCGCATTACGGAACTTAGGCGCATAAGTAATGCACCAAACATGTATAAAGGTTAGAGACATGCTGGAAATAAGAGAAGTCATTAGAATAGCATGTCAGTGAATAGAAACTATGGTACCGATCCTGCTTGGAGGACCACAGGTCCCAGCAATATCTGTGCTGTGCTGGTTCTTGCTGTATGCAGAATAAAGGGTGAGAGCAGCAAAAATACATTTCAAATTTAATGTAGTAAAAATTTAAAATATAAAAATATATTTTTATATTTTGGGGATATTATATATTTTTATATTAATTTAAATGATCATATTTTTTATTAAATTTAAATAATTAAGTTTTATATAGTTTGATAATTATAATAAATTACTTTTTATTATTGTACTGGTGTAAATTGAGAAATATCGGGCATTTTTGCCCCTTACAGCAAACCTAGCTTCACTTTGACTCCTCAGGCTCAGGCAGACCACATTGACATAGGTCTGTCTGTCGGAGCAGTAATGCGTTTAGTTTTGCCGAACCACATTCATATATGTGTCTAATATTACGAGTGTGGTGTGACACACCTCCATAATGCCCCAGGAACGCCCCCAGAACACCCCTTCATGTTAGGCACATTCGAAAGTGTTGAGTCTTACGAACAATGCGCCTAACACATACGTTAGGTGCATTAGACATCGTAGCCGGCTCAGTTAGGTGCATTGTACGCCAGAAAAAGGGTGAAAAACCCTTATATACATGTCATCCTTAGTCTTACAGGGAGCCTGTGATTCCCATGTGGCTCCCAAATCTATGTTGAAGAATACTGTATCCATTAACCTTTACTCCACTCATACATCGATGCAAGTTGGGAGTAACATTTTGCTTTTTTAGTGGACTGGAGCAAAGATGTTTTACAGTCTCAAACTTTATTCCTTAATAAGTTTAAATATTATAGATGTCAGACCTAAATCCGGAAAAAGATGCTGAAATTTTGCAGATATAGCCCTAAATCATCGTAATCTTGATTAAGGACTATGTCTGAAACGCGTCAGCATCTTTTCTTGGATTGATGTCTAACATCTATGATATTTTTTAAAACTATTATGGAATAGTGTTTGAGTCTTTTATTATACTTTGGATGAATCTCCTTTACTGGACTTTCTGCTACTGCTACTGCAGTTATTTTCTGGCTAACTTCTGAGCAGTTGTCATTCCTTATGATTATGGACATTACATTCAGGTGAGCTGACCTACAGTGCCTTGCAAAAGTATTCGGCGCCCTTGAACGTTTCAACCTTTTGCCACATTTCAGGCTTCAAACATAAATATAAAAAAAATTAAAATTTTTTGTGAAGAAACAACAAGTGGGACACAATTGTGAAGTGGAACGAAATTTATTGGATATTGTAAACTTTTGAAAAAAAAATAACTGAACAGTGGGTCGTGCAAAATAATTCGGCTCCTTTATGTTAATACTTTGTAGCGCCACCTTTTGCTGCGATTGCAGCTGCAAGTCGCTTGGGGTATGTCTCTAACAGCTTTGCACATCGAGAGACTGAAATTCTTGCCCATTCTTCCTTGGAAAACAGCTGGAGCTCAGAGAGGTTGGATGGAGAGCGTTTGTGAACAGCAGTTTTCAGCTCTTTCTACAGATTCTCGACTGGATTCAGGTCTGGACTGTGACTTGGCCATTCTAACACCTGGATACGTTTATTTGTGAACCCTTCCATTGTAGATTTTGCTTTGTTTGGGATCATTGTCTTGTTGGAAGATAAATCTCCGTCCCAGTCTCAGGTCTTTTGCAGACTCCAACAGGTTTTCTTCCAGAATGGTCCTGTATTTGGCTCCATCCATCTTCCCATCAATTTTAACCATCTTCCCTGTCCCTGCTGAAGAAAAGAAGGCCCAATCCTTAGGGTTGAACATAATACCACACAATTGACCCCTCTGTCCATGAAAATATACATAAAGATAATCCTAAACTGCAAGTAATCCTAACAAAAACAGGGGGATTCTGGGACCCAGAAAGAACTAAGACTGAGCAAATACAAAAAAAACAAAACAAAACAATATACAAATAAGCTGGGATTGCCACAAGATACAAGTGATGACATGTATGATCTAGGCGCCAGTTCTAAATAGCTTTAAAGCAGTTTAGTATGAGGCAGAATGTATAAACCCTTTTTCTTCTGCGGGTCATAGTTTTTGGCGCATTTAGCCACTTCGACAAACCTGCTAGGTAAACCACTCGAAATTGGTTTGGGTGTTGCAGCGTAAGGCCCCTAGTTTTGCCGTCCTCCTGTCTCAATGTGTTTTTTTTGTAGTTTTTAGGGGGGCGCGCTTCCAAAACGCCCCCAAACTCTCAGGTGCATTCATGGGGCCGCATAATGCAACTAATTTTGGATTTGCAACCACTCCCCTTTGAACAGGGGTTAGGGACCTTTCCCTGAAAAGGGTTTAAGGTCCACTCCCTTCACACTTTGATGGCAAATCTTATCAATATGCCACGTTTGGGATGGGAAAATCCCTTTGGGTTTCAAAATTTTTAACCATGGTTATTTTTTGGGGAATTTGGGGTTTAAAATCCATAAGGGATGTTATTAATAGGATTTATATGTATATTGGAAATAAATCCTACCTTTATAAAATTTTATGTTTAACTTTTTTTAAAAATGGGTTGGTGCGCTTTAATAGGTCCACTATAATTTATCTCCTTTGTTTTGCTCAATTGGGGGGAGCTAGACACAATGCAATTTCACTCTCTTCCTACAATAAATCACCAAAACTGTACTTTACATTTGACATTTGACTTCGAAAGCCACAAAATTTCATCAAGGAAACATGTAAATCCCGAAATAAAGTGTTTTATCCTGCGAGCATTGAAGCTAAATCCAGAAAACACTGAATTTAATTCCCTTTTTTGTCCTATGATCAAAAACAACTTTACAAGGTGAGTTTACAATGATAGTTTTGTGTCTTGAAGTCGTCTTCTCATAAAAAGAACACAATGAAAAAAAATCCTTTCAGACGGTTTTGGCTGGAAAATGGCAAAGAATGATAATTTTACTTTAGTTCATGGCTCCCACTAAGCATTCAGGGAGTTTGGGAATAGAACTTGACAAGGAACCTGGAGAACATTCTCTGTTTTGTTCCAGGATCAAAACCCCTGGGACCAAAGTGTGTGCCAACATCATAATAGACAAGACAGCACAAGACGACGGCCAAGAATGAATGAACTTAGGAGAAGGGGAATCTTTAGCTGAAACACATAAATTCATGAAACACCCACAGTTTCTTCTTTGATTCTATCTGATGGGGACCTGAGAACTAAATACCATTCCCCATCAAGCAATCAAGAAACCCCTAAAGGGGTACCCCCCAAATTTTGACGGGGTTTGGAAAAAGAGAAGATTCAACAGTTTTATCCCCCCAAATTTTTTTGAGGTATATTCAAGGAGCCAGTGCCTATAGTGCTGAAATATCAGTCAAGCAGCCAATACGTGTAAAGGATGCATAATAATAATTTTTTTTTTATAAGTGCCAACATATTCGCAAAAACTTTTTCAATTTGGAGGGTTAGGACAGACAAAAAAGGGTACATTGCACAATGAAAAGCACTTACGATGAGACACAAGGGGGGGGGCCCCTTGCCCCCCCCCCCCCCCTGAGCCCCCCCCCCCGAAGGGGGAAGATTGCTAGATTTACTGGTCCACCATGTGACATAAATTTTGGGGGTTTTTTGTAGAATTCGGAAAACCCCCCCACCCAACCAGTACATCTATATACATTAAAATGTAAAAATGAGATGAGTGGCTAGGGGTTGGGGGGGGGGGGGGTGTTAGCATTAGGGGTTTTGTAGGCAAAAGGAGAAGATGTGTTCTCAGGGCCCTCTTAAAAAAAATAGGGTTTCTGTACAGTATTTCCTGATGTTATCACTGACCTGCTCTCTGCGTCTCTCCATTGTCTCGAGCTGTTGTAGAGACAGTAGGGCTATATGGCCGCATTTTTTAGGCACTAATGTTGTACTCTAGATGCGGGTTGATATCAGATTAGACCAGAATCTAAGTGAAAATCTTCAACTTTTTTTGTGACGTGTTTTAGAAGGAAACTTACCTCTCAGCGCTGCTGTCTGTTCTGTGTTTCTCCTACCATGGTGCCACTTCTGATACAACATCTGAAGTCACATTTGGTTTCCTTAGGTTACCCCTAAGTTAGACTGAAAGTAACTTTGCATGTGATTTATCACATCCAATATCATTTCAGGTTATCATGACATAGAGGTACATATGGGAACGGGTAGTGAAGTTGGACTTGACCTTGAATATCTCACCAAAAGTGATGTTGGGCCAGGAGCAATGTGGGACCATGAGCAGTGCTAAAATATACTAAAATGTAACCCCTAAAACATTATAAACCCTAACTGTAAACCTTATTTATGACTAGGGTTTCTGGGAGTGTTAGAGATAGAGGTATGGTTAGAAAAAAGGGTTTAAAACATCTCAAACCTGAAATTTTTAACAAATCGAACTGAACAGGATCCTATTTGAGCAACACTAGTATGGTAGTGTGGCCTAGTATGGTGGGACTGAGTACTGTATTTGGGTACTAATTGAACATTTTATGGTTTTAATGGCCTGTCTGTAGTGAGAATTGAAGTCTATATAGGATATTTTAATTGTTTTGCATAATATAGTAGAGCAGTAAGTGCAACATGTATTTGGCAGCCAACTAGGAAACTTGTTGCTAAAAATCATATATAGTCCTACAAAATGGCTTTGGCAATAAGCACCTGGATTTTGAGTGACTGTTCATGATTGTTTGGGTTAATCCAAAAGATAGGAGGATAAATGTTTAATCGCTGGGGATTCCTCTGCTAGGACCCTCACCAGTTGCTAAAATGGGATTACTTAAAGTGGTCATATCGCTACAAAGCTCATGTCTCAGATTATGGAGACAGTAAAAATAAGCACTTTTGTAATTGGTTTGCATTAACTCAGTCACTTGTTTTAGAAGATATGAGCTTTTCTATGCATCTGTGTTCTATTTCTGCTGCTGGTCGGGACACACCCCCTGGCCGGATCCTGCCCTAGACACGCCTCCTGCACTGTGATTGGCTGGGTAACATTTCATTCAGCCTGTTGGGATACTCCCCCAGACAGGAAACTCGCCGGACATGCCCCCTGCGCTAAATACGTGTAACGGCAGTGGTAGTGGATCCGCTGGGCCACCGCAAGCGATGGTGAAAGCCCACACCAGGGAACGGAGTCTAAGTAGAACCCGGTTTTCACCAGAGCCCGCCGCAAAGTGGGATGGTCTTGCTGCGTCGGAGAACTACCAGGTCGTTTCCACTGGCGGGACTTGCTTGCGGTGGTAGCCAAGGGTAAGCGTGGTACAGAATCGTGAGGCTGAGACGTAGTTGGGGACAGGCAGTAGGTCAGGGCAGGCGGCAGAGGTTCGTGGTCAGAGAACGGTAGCGAGATGGTCTGGTACATGGTAGCACAAACGGAGGCAAGACGCTTTCACAATAGGCTCAGAGGGCACTAAAGATCCGGCAGAGGACTGCCGGAGGAGTGGCCAATATATAGGACCAGCGGCCGGCAATCAGCCAATTACCGGCGCACTGGCCCTCTAAGGCTGAGAAGGCCGGCGCGCGCGGGCCCTAAGAATCGGGAACGCGCGCAGCGGCCGTGATGAGCGCGCCTGGAGTCAGGAGCGGGGTCAGGTGAGTGATTGCACGCCGCGGGACGAGTGCGCCCACAAAGCGGCGCACGGACTGTGGGGCCACCCGCCCGCGGTACCCGAGAAGGGACCGGGGGACGAACGCGCCCGCAGCCCGGGGGATGGGCGGCGGCGCCGGTCGTTACAGTACCCCCCCCCCCTTAGGCCTCCCCCTCTTTCCAGCCTGGAGGAACCTTTGTACCAGTTGACGGTCCAGAATGTTGTCCTCCGGCTCCCAAGACCTTTCCTCGGGCCTGAACTCCTTCCACTCGATGAGAAAATACTGTTTCCCCTTGGACACTTTCATATCCAGGATCTCCTTTACCCGAAAAACATTAGTGGCATCCGTCACCGGAGATGGAGGAGCTGCCCTACAAGAACAACGGTTGAGGACCAGGGGTTTGAGCAGCGACACGTGAAAGGATTTCGGGATGCTCATGGACGGCGGGAGCCGGAGCTTGTACGCCACCAGGTTTAAACGTCTAAGCACCTCGAATGGCCCCAAGTAGCGGGGACCCAATTTATAGCTTGGGATTTTAAGCCTGACATATTTGGCTGATAACCATACTTTATCGCCAGGGGAAAAAACTGGTGGAGGGCTCCTTCTCTTATCCGCCTGAGTCTTCATGCGTGCCGAAGCACGGAGCAAAGACTGGCGGGACAGGGCCCAAATAGCCTTCATGTCGCGGACCAGCGTATCCGCTGCAGGGACTTCCGACTGAGAAGCTAGTGGGAGAGGAGGGCGGGGGTGCAAGCCGTACACAATATAGAAAGGAGAGGCGCCCGCTGACTCAGAATCTCTGGAATTATAGTCAAATTCCGCCCACGGGAAAAAGTCCGACCAGTTGTTCTGACGTGCCGAGACAAAATGGCGCAGTAGGGCCCCCGGACCTTTGACCCTTTTCCACTTGGGCCATTAGTCGGGGGGGGTGATAACCGGGGAAAAATCGAGCTTAAAACCTAAAAACAGGGAACAGAGGGCCCGCCAAAATTTTGGAGACAAACTGGATCCCGCAGGTGGGGAGACCAATTTGTGGGGGCACCCCGTGAGGCGAAAAAATGTGGAAAAAAAAACAGGTTGGCCGGGCTGGAGATGAGGTAGACCTGTCAGTGGGACAAAATGTTTCCCTTTTTAGAAAAACGATCCGTAATACCAATCCGGGTTACCAGAGGACAGGGGGAAAATCGTTATAAAAACCCTCGCCCCATGCACCAGGGGCTGTAGGGATGGGGAGGGGATGCAGAACCCCCTGGTCTGTGACGAGGCCCCTTTTGTTTCGGGGCAAAAGAGACACAGGCCCAACAACTCCTTTAAAAAACCTTACGAGGTCCGGCCCCAGTAGAACCCCCGGGGTAAGGAGGTGAGTTTTTTTCGTGCACCGGGGGGGACCGGCCACCAATGAGCAATGCCCCCCCCTCAAATCCCTTTTGCGGGGGTGCGGGGCTTTGTTTCTTCCCAGTCGGGGGCAGCCGGAGGTACGGGCTGGGGGACAAAATGGCCCCGGGGTATTTGTGCTCCGGGGATGTTTTCCCAAAACCCCGTCGGAACGCGTGACAAAGCATCCCCTTCACATTCTTTTTCCCCGGACGGAAATGGATTGAAATCAAATCGAAAAAAAAGTGACCACCTAGCCGGGGTGGATTTAAGTCGCGGGGCCCGTCTGGATTTCTGGAAAGGGTTTTGTGGTTCCGGTGAACGTGGGATGCCCGGGGGACCTTCAGTAGAAAAACCCCCTTCCTCCGAGCAAGCTTGAGGCCCCAATTCACCCCCGGGCTCCCCCTGAAAATTCCCTTTTCCGCCGCGAAAAATTTTTTTGGAGAAGAACCCGCAGGTGCCGTTTACCTGTGGGTTCCCTTTTGCGTGGGGCCCCCACTCCCGACCCCGAAGATGAGGCGCTCCACCCAAAAGTGCAAAAGGCTTTCGGGGGTCCGGGCCCGGCCAGGATCGAAGCGGAGGAAAAGGCGGGACTTTCAAACGGGAAAAAATGCTTCCTGGGCCTCGGTTTTGGCCAAAGTTTTCGGGGGGTTGCGTTCTTTTTCGTGAAAAAGCAAAAAGGGGAGCCACCCATGGGGAAAGAAGGGGCGGGGGGAAACTGGGGGAAATATTTTAAAAAAATCCCGGGGAAGGTTGTTAGCCCGAAAAACCAAACAGGGCAAGGCCCAAATTGCAGGACAGCAGACAGCCTTTTCCCCGGGGTTCCATCTCCCAAACCCTTGGCAAATTTAAAAAACCCCAAAAAACGGCGGGGCTTTTTTGAGGGAAGTTTGCACTTTTCCCAATTAGCGAAATAGGGGGGTTAGCAGGGGGGGGCCCCCCAAAACCGGGGCGGACGTGGACAAGGGTTTGATTCTGGGTCGGAAAGTAAAACCAAGATGTCCCCCCCGGTTTATTTAAGACACAAAGTATAAGGAGGGCCCCTGAAGAGGGTTTGTTAAACGAATTCCGGGAAAAGGACCCGGTGGGGCATTACAGGGGGCCGAATGGCATAAAAAAAAGGGTACCCCAATTTCCCTTTCCGGGTGGGTTTTAAGAAAAAAGCCGTTTTTCCCAACTCAATCCGCCCTAAAGGATGGGGGATGAATTTTTTGGGGCCCCCCCAAATTTAAAAAAATTTGGAGAAGATAATCTATGCAGTTCGAAAGGTTTCCCTTTCCTTTTTTTTTCCCACGAAGAAAAACCCCCCCCCTTTGGGGGGAAGGTTCGTGGTCGGGGAACGGAAAGCGAAAACGGTCTGGTAAAACCGGTCCCACACTGGGGCAAGACGTTTTAAAAACAATACTCAAGGGCATTTAAAAAAATAGGGCAGGGGGCTCCCGGGGAGGGGTGGCCAAAAAAAAAGGCCTCAGGCGGCCGGCAATCAAAAAAATTTAAAACCGGCCCCCGGGCCCCTTTAAAAAGGGGACTGGGGGGGGGCCGGCGCGACGCCCCCCTAAAAATGGGCCCTTTTTTAAAACTGATTTTTTCTTTCTTTTAAAAATTTTTTCTTTTATTTTTCCCTTTAATTTTAGATTACCCCAAAATTTTTTTCAAACTTTTAAAATTTCGTTTTTATATACAAATTATTTATCTTTTTTAATGAATTAAAAATAGACAACTATTTTTTATTCTTGTACTGTTGTAACATTAGACCTAGAGCACTTTTTTCCCCCATTACAATAAGTTCTAATCAAATATCAGTGGCACACTAAAAACTAAGTAAAACATCAAGGTACATAGGAATTTTTGAAAATGCATTACTGCTAAGGAAATATGAAAACCTGGGATTCTTAGTGTACAGTTTTTGATCAAAAATTGTTTAAGCTCACCTCCCAATAGCGTCAAGGGGATCCCAGCACAGGTAAAGTCCCTAACCCCTAACATTTTACCTCACTCGTAGTCCTTTCAGACTACAACATCTCAGGGAGTTGATAGGAACTTGCTACGGGAATTACCCTGCACTGGTTTAAAAGAGGTAGGCGGAGTGCAGCAAGCCAATGAGGTTGCCATTCCTCAAATAGACTACAAAACTAGGTTAGCCTGTGCACATCCAAAATATATTTTGAAAAACATAAGCATAGGTGCACACTGGCAAGGCAATAGCATACATCCAATACAAATATCAGTGGCACACTTAAAACTAAGTAAAACATCAAGGTACATATGAATTTTTGAAAATGCATTACTGCTAAGGAAATATGAAAACCTGGGATTCTTAGTTTACAGTTTTTGATCAAAAATTGTTTAAGCTCACCTCCCAATAGCGCCAAAATTCCTATGTATCTTGATGTTTTACTTAGTTTTTAGTGTGCCACTGATATTTGTATTGGATGTATGCTATTGCCTTGCCAGTGTGCACCTATGCTTACGTTTTTCAAAATATATTTTGGATGTGCACAGCCTAACCTAGTTTTGTAGTCTATTTGAGGAATGGCAACCTCATTGGCTTGCTGCACTCCGCCTACCTCTTTTAAACCAGTGCAGGGTAATTCAGTAGCAAGTTCCTATCACTCCCTGAGATGTTGTAGTCTGAATGGACTCCTAGTGAGGTAACATGTTAGTGTTAGGGACTCACCTTTTGCTGGGATCCCTTGACGCTATTGGGAGGTGAGCTTAAACAATTTTTGATCAAAAACTGTAAACTAAGAATCCCAGGTTTTCATATTTCCTTAGCAGTAATGCATTTTCAAAAATTCATGTGTACCTTGATGTTTTACTTAGTTTTTAGTGTGCCACTGATATTTTTTATTGGTTTTTGTATTGCCTTGCCAGTGTGTACCTATGCTTACGTTTTTCAAAATATATTTTGGATGTGCACAGCCTAACCTAGTTTTGTATTACAATAAGTTCTAGCTTCGCTGCGCCTCCTCCGACTCACTTTGCCGACCGGCATTCCTATATGCGTCTGTGTTTTCGAATCTGGTGCGTCCCGCCCCAGAACGCCCACAGCATGCCCAAATAACGTCCCATCATGTTAGGCGCATTACAAAGTGGCGAAGCTTGTCCCTAAAATCGCATTTGAGCATCAGACAGTGAGGCGCAGTATATGCCTGAAAACAGGCGGAAAGTCCGATCATACATGTCGCCCTCTGTGTTTTCTCTCTTCTGAGCTGTTAAAATCAATAGTGAAACCAAGGGCTGCTGCTTCTATACACATCTCCCAGCTCTAGGGTGAATGATCTGGGCAAATACTGGCTGTTTAAGTCACAGATCCCCTCATATAACAGAGTCTTATACAGGCTCATACTTGTTAACAGGGGGAGAGAAGGGTAGGAGGGCAGTGTGCATTGCTCCATATAACACAGTAAGACAGACTGCTGTCTGGTAACAGAGGGGGAGGGAGGGGCAGTGTGCTTCCTCACAAGTGTTTCATCAGTTCAGGGTTTGTGTATAACTACTTATAGCAGAGCAAGGAGCTGGTGGAGTCAGCCTGAAGCTCTGCAGAGGCTGTATAGCTGTTCTCTGCAGACATCCGTCTGCTTCCACTGCACAGTCAGAATGATGACATTACAGGCTTCAGTGAGGAGAGACACGCCTCCTGGGAGGAGAGACAGCCTGCTGAGAGAAGAGACTCACCCCTGGATTTCTAATTCAATCTCAGAGAATTAGCTGAAGAGCCCGAACAGTTCAAACGATAAAACCCCTTTAACTCCCTATCCTTGTGCAATAAAGAAGACTTGAAATGGAGCAGGGATTGAACATGAGGACTGCTGCTCCATTCAAAATCTATGGGCGCGAGAGGGATAGCTGAACTCTGTACTTGGCTACCCTCGTCACTCCCGAATACTTTGAATGGGGAAGCAGTGTGCATGTTCGATCACTGCTCCATTCAAAGTCTCCACGATAGTGGTGAGGATAGATGCTGAGTTGGGGACTGTGTATAGGTGATAAATGTCTTTCATGGCACAACCCCTATAAGTCCTTTTGGTAAACACTGGTAAATTAATCATCGTCTTGTGAGCAAGCAAATAAACATAAGACTGGGAAAAAAAGTTTGTGAATATAATTTTAGTTTGCTGAATCTATGGGAATATAATAACAGTGACATTGTCAGGGCTAGGCGGCGCTCAGCCTGCAGGGAGCAACGTTCTGCAGCAGCTGATTTGCAACCCCACCCTGATAGACAGTCTGCTGGCAGCTCTGTGAGTGAGACCCAACCACTCTGGACAGGGGGCATGTCGCACCAGCCAATGAGAGGACACGGAGGCCGCTCCAATCGGCTGATGGGGCGGTGTCCGGGAATCCCATTTAAACTCCCTGCTTGCTGAGTGCAGCACCTGTTATATTTCCTGGCTGCCTTGTGTTTTTGTGCTTGTATCGTGTTTGCTTGTTATGTTTACCAGACCTCTGCTTGTTTACTTACCTCTGCTTGTCATTTGACTATGTTCCTCGCTCCCATTCATGTTTGACCTCGGCTTGTTTACGTTTAGCCCTCTGGTTCTGATTTGTGGCTTGGCGTTCCTTATTTGTTATTAACCCAGACTGTCTGACTATTCTTCCTCCTGACGGCCCCAGCACTCGAGCAGCGCAGGGACTGTCGCCCAGTTGGCATCTGCCGCCTAGGGCAGCACGTCAAGTAGGCAGGGACAGTGGTCTGGGTTCCACTCAGGGCTCACTGTACCTCCCTTGACGTCACAGACATATATCGAGACACCCACACACATATTAATTTGTATTATTACTTTCTATACATATCATAGCATAATGGGCCCAAGAAAAAAATCGTCATCATACTACAGTCCTAAACCCCGATCCAATTTGATGATTTATATCGCTGCAATAGATAGATATTACAATTTTCAAGATAGTATAACAACCTACAGTATACCCCTATAGAGGACCTATGAGGTCCTTCAGCAAATGGAGCTAGCATTATCCACAGTACCTGCTGCCTATTGATGTTATGGCTTTTTATTTTTATCTTGTAGTCTCACAGTTTATTAACTATTGGTGCTTTCATTTCTTGCACCCAATATGCTAAAGAACAACTAGAAAAGTGGGAGACCTGAATGGGGACAGTCTTCAGGTACATGCCTGAGCAGTGGTAACTAGTGTGGCTCACATAGGCCCTTTTTGGTTTGACAATTTTGGGTCCACTGAATTCTTGGATCACTATAAATGCAACCCTAACTAAATTGGAATTAGAAATAGATTTGTTACAGGACAACTTGCTAAATCCCCGTGCTACTGATGCGGCTTCACTTCCATTTCCCAACATTATTTCTTTGGGTACATAGGGTAACATAGAGTATGGTAACTAGAAGTGAGTCGGAACCAGAAGTGATAACACACAATGAATGTTGCCAGACCAGGAGTGCTGCAGAATTATAAGTTAACCCATGAAATCCCGTAAAAAATCTTAATGCCAACTTAAAAGTTAGGGGCGACATTCATGAAAATGTTATTCAGGCTAACTCTAAATGAAACCTTAGGGCGACATGTATGGGGGGGCCGCGCCGGGAATTTTCTGGCCTAAAAAAAGTTTGTGGGAAGACCAGTTCTATAGATGTTTAAAAACGGGCTCCGGGGTCCCCGGGGAAAAAAACCCCTTTTTAGGGGCCAAAGGGTTTTGGGGGGGCCCCACTCTGTGGAGGGGGGTGCCCGCATAAAATTTTGGGAAGTAATCCCATTTAAAAAATCTTGGGGACCCCAAAAATTTTGGGTTTCAGAACATTAGAAAAAACCCCCCATTTTAAAGGGCCCCTTAACCCAACTTGTGGTTTTGGGCCCTTTTTACCCCTGCCCTGTTTGTAGACCGCAGAAGAACAGCCAACCGGGGGGAAAAATTTGGTCCCCGGCCCCGGACTTGGGTATTGGCTCTACACCCCC
Organism: Phyllomedusa bahiana; assembly: GCA_025379985.1. Taxonomy (NCBI): domain Eukaryota; kingdom Metazoa; phylum Chordata; class Amphibia; order Anura; family Hylidae; genus Phyllomedusa; species Phyllomedusa bahiana. Next base: position 44,477 of record JAODAL010017915.1, on the reverse strand, counting down.
GGGTTATGTATGACCTCCAGAAGAACGCCAGACCGGGGGTGGGGGGTCCCAGAGCCAGACTTGTCTTTAATTAGAAATAAAACTCCCCTTTGTATGTTGACCTGCAAAAAGAAAAAAGCCAAAACCAGGGTAAAAAGGGTGGGGGCCTACCAATTTTGGTTTTGGGCTCTAACGCCCTTATGTATGCCCTTGCAAAAAACAGCCAGACCGGGTAAAGGGGGTCCCTGACCAGACTTTTTGGTATTGGCTCTACATTTGACCCTTATGAAATTACCTGCAAAAGGGAAATAGCCATACCGGGTAAAGGGGGTGCCGGGGCCCAAAGACTTTTGGGAATTGGTTTAACACGGCCCTGTAGGGAAAGGCCCTGCAAAAACACCCCAGACCGGGGGAAAAGGGTGGTGTGAGAATTTGTGGTAAAAAGCTCTAAAACTGCCTGTATGTTTGACGGGGCAAAGAACACCAGCCGGGGAAAAAGGGGGTGCCTGACCCCGACTTGGGGTTTTGGGCTTTTACCCGCCTGTATGTTTTGCCTGCAGAAGAACAGCCAAAACCAGGGAAAAGGGGTGCCGAGCCAGCTTGTGGTTTTTGGCTTACACTGTGTATGTAGGACCTGCAGAAAACAGATTCAAATTTGGCGCAGTTATACTTTTTTAAAGGGTTTTAAAAAACTTGTCTACAGCAAAAATTTCCAAAATTTTGCCCTTAGTTTTGGGGCCCAAATTTTAAACATTGCCAGAATCTGAGATTAATTTTCCCCTTATTTAGAAAAGTCCCTGCAGAGTCTCTTAAATTTGGTATTCCCCTTTTGTTTAGAAAAAAAACCTTACACACTTGACTTAGGGAAGCTTTACGGGTTTTTGGGGGGAAAGGGAAAAGATCATTGTAAAACTGATTTTTGCTTGTAAAAGAAAATGTTAACGCCTAAAGGACTTAAAATTTCCATTTTTTTTAAAAGTAAACTTTTAAATTTTTGTATGTATAAAGGTATTGTTACCAATATAGCCTTTGATGGCATGTCGACAGGATATGATATCAAAGTGTGAGAGGTGCAGGTCACATCTTTCTGGAATGGGTAACCAAAAGCAAAAGTGCCGGGCCCCAAAATGCCCGAACAGGGGAAAAATTCCTTGAAAAAGGTCAACTTAACTGTGTTTTCCCCTTTATTGGCAAATTATTCTTGTTAACACTGTCCAAAGGAATTTTCTAATCTCAGACATTCATGGTATACTGATAGCATATGTCATAAATGTCTGATATGTGTGGGTCCCACCTCTTGGACCCACACCTATCTTCACAACTGGCCACTGAAATACTTTGTGCAGGACGGTGATCCAGCTGTGTATGTGTAGCACCTTTATTAAAATCGGGAAAAACAAAATGGGTCTGAAACATCCAAAAAAGTGAGATGGTGCCCCCCTGTTGGCAGTAACACAAAAACAAACCCAAATTTCAGCAGACATTACTAGCACAAAAAAAAACCCTCGGGAAATTTTTTTGGGAAAAGCATTTTACTGCTTTGAATAATAAAAAATATTTTGAGGTTCTTGTTCCCTTTTTTTGATCAAAAAGTTTAACCCCCACGGGGGGGGGCCCAATCATAAAGGTTTTTCCCAAAAAAATTCCTTATTTTTCCTTTTTGATAGTTTTTTTGTAGCGCTCGAAATTTTCGCTGATAAGGGATTGAAACTTTTTATTCAATCTTTTGGGAGTTTCAAGAAACAACTCTGATTTTGAACAAACCCTTTGGGAAATAGAGAGTGGGTGAAAGGGCCCGGGAAACCTTTTAAATTCAGGTCCCCTTCCCCAAAAAAAGGGAAAAACCCCCAGAATCCCCCCATGCCTATCAGTCATTCATGGTTTTTCCTTTTAAATTTATGCCATGTTTTTAACCCAATATCAAAAGAACTTTATTTTTTTTCCAACCTGTTTTACTACTCTGGAAATTTGAAATGGCATTTTTCCCACATCTTTCAGATATATTTTTGTAAACTTGAGACTAGAGACACCTACTCCAATCAAACAAATTAGCAAAATTGAAAATTTTGCTCTTAAGCTCTGAAAACAAGACAACAGAGTTTTGAGATTCTTTTTAAGACCTTTTTAAACCTGCCATAAAGAAGGGTTTCCAAAAAAACCAAAACAGCAACCCTTGAAAAAATCAAACCTTGATGTAATGAAAATGGAATTTTTCAGACCCTTTTTGTTTTTTTTAATGATTAGGGTTTCATATATTATTTTTAAGATGTTCCCGGCATTTTGGGGTTTTTGGCCAGTATACACACATGGAGCTGGTTTTTCCTATCAGGATTTATACTGGATGAAACTGCTTTTCATGTAACATTCAACACATCAAGTATTTGAAATAATAATATTTAAGAGTGGTAACTGGCCAAAAAGAAAATGTTTCATAGTTTAAACTGCCCACAGCTCCCTGGGGTACACGCCACCATGCTAGAAATTGAATTTAGTAGTTTAATCAGACTTCCAGAGTTTCCTAGAGCCTCTAAAGGGCACCACTTAAATATGGATGGATGTCAGCTGCTGCTACAGACATGAAATATTAAAGAATCAGACATACAATACCCAGGACAGGCCATATTTATGACTTTTCGGATCTTTTCAAAAGCATTAAATGCAAAACTGTAACTTTATGTCTTCAAAATCATGGAGGATAACAAAAAACATCAGTGAGATTTGGAAATTCTCACTCCTGTTGTTTTTCTTTTCCAAACAGCATGATGGATAGAGCAAAGTGGTAAGTGATATTTGGGGGTAACCTAATATTTGAATTGCAGTATGGTATGCATGGCTAACCAAAAGGTAAGCAGCTTGTGGCTTTGTAGCTGTTATGAAATTGTAAATCCAAAAGGTCAGGCTTTACCTTGTTGGTCTTGTCGAAACAGATGTTGCTTAAAGGGGAACTGTCTATGGTGCGCTATACAATGGATCATCTTACCAGTGGCCCCAAAAAGTACGAAGTCGAAGACACAATTTAGGGGTGAAAAATGTCCTCTCGATGTTCAAGGAAGAGGTTTCAGAATGCATCACAGGAGCTGAACAGACCATTGTTTAGCTTATTGTTCAGCCCTGATACAACTGAACATCCATGTTACGTATCTTGTATTCCTACAGTATGTACAGTTTTGTCATACAGCATCTTTAGCTTTGGCCAATTTGATTTTGAGCAAGATTTAACAAAAATTAGGGCCATATAGGTGGCTGACTATCCAACTACTTTTCATCTCGGCTCTGGTAATTTTCCTCACTATACGGTCTGGGGGCTGGATTTTATATTTTATATTTTCCTCTAAGCTGTGTAGTAGACTGAAAGTAGACTGAGGACACATTTCATCTGAATCTAATTCCTAAGAAACAAGAACATTTGTATTTGTTTTATTCATTTATGTAGTGCTGTTATATTCCCCAGTCAGAGGCGTAACTTTAAAATCTGGGCCCTGGTGACAAAATTGAAATGGAGCCCCTCAGTTACCATGTGCCACTGACAATGCTATCGCAGAAGGGCTTTTGGGGCCTCCTCAGGCTGCAGATCCCGGTAGCGACTTCTACCTCTGCACCCTATACAGGGCCGCCATACAGGGGGTACATGGGGTACTCCCATATGGGGCCCAGAGAGATAAGGGGGCCCGCTTCAAGCAGGCCCCCTTATTTCACATAGAACAGTAGAGCGCGGCGCAGCCGAGCGCCGCGCTCTACACGGGGCCCGGTGGTGGCTGGTGAGCGTCGGCGCTGGGGACAGCGGCGCCGGGAGGGGCCCGCGCTCCGCCTCCAGGGCCCGCTCCGCCTCCGCTACGGCGCCTTCAGCTAAATACAGCACTGTAGGGCCGTCCGAGCGGGGCGGAGCGGTGCTGGGCGGAGGCCCGCGCTCCCGGCACAGCTGCGCTCCAGGATTCTTGTACTTACATGCCTGCGCGCTGTAGCCGGAGCCGGGCCGTCCTCCTCTGTGGGCGGGATGCGGAATAATTTGACTCCGTGAGGCCCAGCCCCTCGGAGGCGGAGCCTCACAAATTCAAATTGTCCCGTATCCCGCCGCTGGGCACAGTACACTGCGGCGGCGGCAGAGAGTCGGAGACAGAGGAGGAGGGGCCGGCTCCGGCGCAAGCATGTAAGTAGAAGATTTCTTGAGCGTAGCTGTGCCGGGAGCCGGGACCTCCTCTCAAAGCTCGTGGTGCGGCACGGCACCATACTATGAGTGTGGGGGGCCCCCCTTTGCCCACCCATAACTGTGGGGGGCCCCCTTTCCTAACCTAGCCCACTAGCCCTGCCATTACTGTGGGGGGCCCCCTTTCATAACCTAGCACACTAGCCCTGCCATTACTGTGGGGGGCCCTCTCCCCCTCTTCCTGGGCTGCATTTGTGATTGGGGGGGGGGCCCCCTGGGTGCGTGTGAGGTGGGGGGCCCTTTTCCCCAACCCCATGGCTGTATCGGGGCCCTAATACTGGAGGGGGGCAGACTATGTCTGCAGGGGGCCTAATACTGGGGGGTGGACTATACCTACCGGGGGCCCCAATGACTGGGGGGGGGAACTATACCTACAGGGGGCCCTAATGACTGGGGGGAACTATGCCTACAGGGGGCCCTAATGACTGGGGGGGGAACTATGCCTACAGGGGGCCCTAATGACTGGGGGGGGGGGAACTATGCCTACAGGGGGCCCTAATGACTGGGGGGGGGGGAACTATGCCTACAGGGGGCCCTAATGACTGGGGGGGGGGGAACTATGCCTACAGGGGGCCCTAATGACGGGGGGGGTCTATGCCTACAGGGGGGCCCTAATGACTGGGGGGGGGAACTATGCTTACAGGGGGCCCCAAAGACTGGGGGGGACTATTCTGCCTACAGGGAGGACTATTTTGCCTACAGGGGGGCCTTTATCTACGGGGGGGACTATTCTGCCTACAAGGGGGCCATAATCTACAGGGGGGGGACTATTCTGCCTACAAGGGAGCCCTAATCTACAGGGGGGGACTATTCTGCCTACAAGGGAGCCCTAATCTACAGGGGGGGACTATTCTGCCTACAAGGGAGCCCTAATCTACGGGGGGGGGGACAATACCGCCTACAAGGGGGCCCTAATCTACAGAGGGCCCTATTCCACCTACAGGGGTGGCCTAAGCTACAGGGGGCCCCCATTGTACCCACATGGGAACCCTAAGCTACCGCCCGGGGGCCCGAAGCTACCTAGCTACTCCCCGGTGGATGCCTAGCTACCGCCCGGGGGCCCCATTGTACCTACATACCAACTGGGGGAGCCCCATAATTACCAGGGGGTAATTATTACCATTTGGGCCATTATAAATGGGGAGTTTGTACAATGGGGGGAGGGGGCACTCAGTTGGGAAAATGATAAAAAAAAAGTGAGGAGTCTCAGGTGTTTGTGTTGTAAATTCTACAGGGACGAGTGGTGGACGGAGGAAGTCTTCTTGGAGGTCTGGACCGAATAGAGAAGAAAAGAGAAAGTGAACGACTCCTCAGACAAGACGCCACCTGTGAGGCCCTAAATGTAAGTAAACTATTTGCAAAGCACCGGTGTACCTGGTATCTACTACTACAGGGTCACTAAATGGAGGAAATATTGGTCTTGGTGTGATGGTTTATAATCACTAAAAGTATGGCGGTATTATTCAGTATTGTTATGTTGGAGATATGTGGTGATGATGTGGTGGTATTATTAGGTGCTTGTATATTGTTGTTTTGTGATATTGGTCTTGGTATACTGATTTAGTCAATAACACTATGGTGGTGATAGTCAGTATATGGGTGTGATAGGTGGCGGTATTATTTAATATTTGTATATTGTTGCTTGGTAATATTGGTCTGGGTATACTGGCTTTGCCAGTTAACATTATAATGGTGACATGTGGAGGTATTTTGCTGGACCCAGCAAGAACTAAATCCCAAAAACAATGGCAGAAATTGCATTTTTTTTTTTTTTTTTGTTACCCCAAAAAAATTTTTTTTTTTTTCTGTAGTGGCGATGGTTGTGGGATGGGTGGGGCTCTGTTGGGACGGCCGGGGATGGGGAGGAAGGGGGAAGAGCAGGGGGTTGGGTCGGCCGGGGGGGGGGGGGGCGACGTTCCAGCTGTATGGGGCCCCAAAATTTCTGATGGCGGCCCTGACCCTATATAGCTAAGTCCCTGTCCACAGTACAATACAAAGATTGTCATTATTTCCATTGGTCCATGATCCCACAATAAAATTTCCAGATTAGCCCATCACTATAATTTGGGAGTAACTGGAGGCAACCCTTGCAAACAACATACAAACTTCATGCAGATGTTACTCCATGATAAGATTTGAACTCAGGACCCCAGTGATACAAGGTAATAGTTCTAACCACTATACTGCCCCTGTCTGTAGGTGGTAATTGACAGGTCTCAGTTTTTATAGCTGGTTGACACTTTGACTTGGCTATTTAAATGGGTGCAGTTACACTTACTAGTTTAGTTTGATGTATTATACAAATATTTTAATCTAAAGAAAGCATATCTGAGTGACCCCCTTCACACAGGTGGCAGATGATATTTTTAGCAGAAATCCTTTTCCCAAGAAATTTCTATGTTCCCTTCGACTGTTTTCTAGTGCTTGTAGAGTGCTGCTGATATTGTACTGTGTTTACATGCATTCCAGGTAACAAGGTCCATTCACACTGATTGCAAGGACCCCAATAAGTGACACTGCAGAGCCCTAGCTAACTTCCCATGACCCTTTTTGAATATATTGTAGGGATTCAGCTCCAACGGTAGCCTTTACACAGGAACCAGCAGCAAGATCGGTGCAAATTAACCATGTGCTCTTTATTTGTCATGCATTGAACACGCCACAATCAAACACAACAGGCTTGAGTCAGCCTGCGCCCAGTATAGAAAGTTTTAAACAAAGCCCAAAGTATGCAGCATGGAAAGTACAGTGCTCTTGCCCAACACAGGCCTCTCACCTGTCCTTATAGTCAACAGGGCACGGTGCTGCTTCCAGGAAGGTATACTGGTCACTTCCAGACCTGCAAAACAGACGTCTTTACTCCACAGCACTGCAGTGAGTCTAGGCACCACACTCCCTAGCTCACCTGACTACCAGGCTTACATTACCAACAGCCTGGACCTGGAGATGTGGGAGCGACCATCCCACCCAGCTCTTTGGCCGCTTCAGTAAAAACCCGACCCGGAATATTTCTATTAGTAACTATATAATAAATGTCAGTGGCCTAATCATGCTTACACATAATAAACAATGGGCTTTTACCTCACCGATACCAGGCATATCTGTGACACGTACCTTCCATCAATGATGGTCCTTTGCGCCCTCCCACAATATTTAAAAGTCATTGGAACAACTAAGGGAGTATAAATTTCCACACACCTAACTGGTGCTCTTCCATAATGAGGAACGTTATGCATTTTGAGCTATGCCTAGAGCCTCTCCCCTTGCCAACCAATATTCTACTCTACACTGATGAGGGCAAACACTCTGAAACATCTGCCAACAGATGAATATATAGTATTGCTACAAAGTTCCCCTCAAATCAGTCCTCAAGGCCCTCAACTGGTCATGTTTTTGGTTACATAGTAGTAGGTTGAAAGAAGACACTGTCCATCGAGGTTCAACCAATGGGGTGGGGAAAGTGGGTATGAGGGAGAGAGAACAAGGACTTAAAGCCAGTGCTCTCCACTGGTTTAATGCCCCGAAACCCACAAGGCAAGAACCAATCCTGCTCCAAGTTTTGACCCCCTTTATTGACCAGAGCCGCACCGGCCAGGATCCAGAATTTACCTAGCTTCGTACGACATTAATATTCTTTAGTTCCAGGTTAGGTAATCTAGCTTTCTTGAAAACTCTCTACAGTTCCTGCCTGTGACCAAGCTCCTCAGGCAGGCTATTCCACAGATTTACAGTTCTTACAGTGAAGAACGCATCTTTCTCCTCTGGAGATTAAAATCTTTTTTTCTCTAGTCGAAGGAATGTCCCTTGTCTTTTGAGGGGGACTACACCTGAAATAATTTTTCCCATACTTTTTGTAGGGACTTTTATATATTTATATAAATTAATCATGTCCCCCGAAAGCCGTCTTTTCCATAGACGTAATAAGTTCAATTCTATAACATGCTCATAACTAAGATGCTCATTCCCTTATAAGTTTGGTTAGTGTCTTTGTACTCTCTTAGCTCTATTACATCTCTTCTATAAACTGGGGCCAGAAACATGAACAGCATATTCTAAGTTGATGGTCGCACCTATTGCTTTGTTAGCGGTTTAGAATGACATTCCTTGTCCGCTCTGGAGTCCTTGTCTTTTAATTACACGCCTAATATTTTCTGGCCTAGAGCAGTGTTGACATTGCATGCTGTTCTGTTGTTTATGATCTACAAGAACGCCCAGATCTTTCTCAACAAGCGTTTCTCAAGTTTTTCTCCCCTAGGACATATGTTGCCTGTATATTATTTCTCCCCAGTTGCAGAAAACTTACATTTTTCCACATTGAAACCCTCATTTGCCAAGTGGATGCCCAAAGCACTCAGTGTGTCCAGGTCTGCTTGCAATTTAAGGCATCTTCCATAGAATGCAACTACTACATAGCTGGAGTCATCTGCAAAAAGTCGAAACGTGCTATTGATCCCTCTCCACTATATCGATATATTACATTAAATAAGAGAGGACCCAATAGGTGCCGCGGCACACCACTCTCAACCAGGGGGACCCATCAGTGTAGGATCATTTACCACCACTCTGAGTACGATCATGCAGCAGTTTTTATTCCAAATACACAGCTGTGTATCTCTAACCAAGGGATTCTAGTTTACTATACAACGCTTATGCGGGACAGTTGTCAACACGCCTTTGCAAAGTCTAAAACAAACAATATCCCATGCTGCCCCCACGCTATTCCAGAGATTCTACTCGCCTCTTCAAAAAAGAAAATCAGATGGTCTGACTGTTCTGTCCTTAGTTATAAACCTGTGGCAATCTATAATAATATTGTGTTTGTCAACATATACTGTATATAGTCCTAATGAGCCCTTCAAATGCACATTATTCCACTAAAGATGTTAAACTTACTGGTCTATATTACCTGGGCAAGATTAGAACATTTATTGAAGATGGGTTAACTACATTTGCCTTGACGCAGGTCTCCTCGGCACTATTACCAGTCACCAAAGGATATTTTAAATATGCATGTACAGGGGCACACTGAATAACGAGCTGAGCTTTTAAGAACTCTTGGTGATGAATGCCAGAAGGGCATGGAGCCTTGTTCACATTCAGTTTATTTACTTCGGCTTTGACTTTTCTACACTGAGCCAATTAATCTATAGCAGATGATGTATTAACAGACTGGCACCACTAGATCTGCTCTTGGCCACCTCCCTCAAACTACTATCTCCTTGAGAGTTTATATTATGAGCTGAAGACCTATTTCAGTACTTCTGCTTTCTCTGGTCTCCATTGACCAGCTCCCATCAAGGTTTTTAAGGGTACCTACTTGCTCTGACTTTGGCTTTTTTCGGATTTATTTGTTAAAGAATTTTTGGGGTAAGTTTTTTTTTTTTTTGGGGCTATCCTGGCACACTTGCTTTCAATTTTGAATTTTAGCTGCTTTTATCAATTTTTTACTAAATTTTATTAAGCCTTTCGTAATTTTCATAAGGGTGATGCCGAGCACCTCTGACTTATATTTTTTAAGGCCTTTTTGATGTTTATTGCCCTCTTTAACAGAAGGTAGAAGGCCATGTGGTTTTAGTTTTAGTCGTCTTTACTTGTTACCCTTAGGATTATTATTTTGCAATATATTTCCCAATGTATATTTAAAGCTCCTCCATTTGGCTTCTATAGAACTATTGGCTAATAGCTGCTCCCAGTCTAGGTCTGTATTGCGTCCCTCAATAAGCAACATTTTGCCCTTTTAATATTAAATGGTTGTACTCTTCCCGCTTGTTTTTCTTTTTTCAGTTTATGCTAAAATAAATTTATAATTGTGGTCACTGTTACTCTAGATTTCAGAAAACGTGACCGTTCCGACATGTTCTGCTTTTTTAGAAATGACCAGATCCAACAGAGCATCACTTCTAGTGGTTCCTCCACAAACTGCCCCATAAATTTATTCCTCTAACAGATTTGAGGAACTTCTTCCTTTTTCAGTCGATGCAGAACCGTGACCCAGTCAATGCCTGGGAAATTGATGTCACCATTATTATCACTGTATCTGCCTGTGTTGCCCGCACCATTTGATTATGCATCTGTTCTTCTATCTTCTCAGTTGATGTTCGGGGGTCTATAGATTATCACCCAAAAGCTAATAATATTTCATGCATTAATCCCAACACTTGTATTTCACCACCAATGTGTCCACATCATTAGCTTCTACGCCCTGTATTACTCTTTCACATTTGCCTTCTTTTTCACTCCCTTACATATAAACTCACTCCTCTCGCCCTCCTGTTCGCTCTTGTCTTTCCTAAAGAGATTAAAATACTTGAAGGTTGACCACCAATCCTTGCGAGGGGAGGTACAGCCCATGTTGCAGCAAATACCTACCACATCAATCAACTCCTCTACAACTAGCGGCTCTAGTTCCTTATTTTGTTGCAAGACTTTCTAGCATTTGGGACTAGACATTTTAAGTTCCCTTACAGTTTACACTTTCGGCAATGGTTTGGGATTGCTATCTATACCATGTTTCATTAGACTTCATGGGCATCATACATTACCGATAGTAGACAGCCTTGGATTAAACGTTACCATTTCAGATGGCGGGTTTTTCGTTTAAACATCTCTCCCTCGGTAGGATGGCATGAGGATTTTACATTTCTCCTTTCAGATAATGGCACAGGGATTATACTTTATTACCTTTATTAGTCAGCATGCGAGTAATTAATTATACAGTTAGTAGATGGCATGAGATTTACATGAGATATTGTTGTTGTTCTTATATCTTCAATGCTTGTTTGCAACACATGGATCTCCTTATCCACTGGTCTTCTCAACCTCCCCCATTCCATTCTCCACCCGCCGATATAGGTTGCCCTACTCTCTAACCTAGCTAGCCCTTCATTTTCCTATTGTCATCCATCCTATCCTAGTTTAAATACTCCAGCTACCTCCTTCATAGAATTCTTTCTCCAGCACAGAGACCCCCTTCCATTCGGTGCAATTTTTCTGTAGAAAAACAGATTGTACCCAATGAAATAAATCAGCCCAGTGCTCTAGAACCCAAACCCCTTGTCTACCAAGACTTCTGCCATGCATTTAACTCCCTGAGCTCCCGTTGTCTTTCCCTGGAGTAGGGCATGGCACCATGGCAGTATGCCAGAGAACTAACCTGGAGGTCCATCCCTTCAGCTTTGAGCTTAGGTCTTTAAAATTTATTTCTTTAGAGCATCCTCCTAACGTGTATCTGTAATTGGTTCCATAATGGTTACAAAACAGCATGGATCATCGCCAGCCCCTCCCAGTATTTATCCTACCAGGATTCGACGCACATGCGAACCCTGGCCCCAGGGAGACAGCAAAACCATTCGTGTTGAGGCGGTCCTGGCGACAAATTTATTCTCATCCGTCTTCTGATTATAGATCCCTACAGAATACTATCTGTCTTTTTCTTATGCATTCCCAACCCCCCTATATACTAGCTGGGTGCTCTTCCGGCTGCCTAGGATCGAGGCAGTGTCAACTAGGGATGCCATTTATGGAGACTGATTTCCCAGCCTTGTCAGCCCCAACTTGGCTAATTTTGCTAGGAATACTCCAGGAGGGAAGCGGCCTTCCTTTTTCTGGTGCCCTAGAGCTCCCCTGTTTACATTTAACCCAGCTACTGGTCTCTGCTGTATTCCATTGCCTCCACCCTCCCCATTTAGCCATAATTGTTTGCTCAAGAGTAGCAAACTCTTCTCTTCATTGTCAATCGCCCTCAGTGTAGCATTTGCTCCTCTAGGTCTAAATGCGAGCTACAGATGTAGCAACTCATGCTCACATCTGCTATCAGCAGGTATTCACCCTGCGATCTCTTGCTCAGTAGTGGCATAATATGGCAGATTTGTGCACTGCTGGGAGTTGCCAGTGGAAGCTGCCATTATCCTGTGCAATAGCAATGAAAAAAAAAAAAAAAAAAAAAAAAGTTAATGAGATTGGAAGTATTAAATAAAAAACTTTGCTAAACACCTTATGTAGCCACTCACCATATCTCGGTTGTTGTAACTCCGCCACTATGTTCTTTCCTTAGAACTCCGTTTGAGCCAAGCAAATAGAGCAAGCTTTTTAGAGCACTTGTGCATGCAATTTTATACCTGCTTAAACCTAGAAAGAAACCCCTCCCCCAGGGACATGTCGACTCATTAAGGTCCGAAAGTACTCCTCAGTGATGCAAAGGTCCTTGGAGTAACAATTGAACTTTTTTTTTTTTTTTTAAAGTGTCTGTACTTTAATTACACAACCTGACATAGAAAAATAAAACTCAACTTTTGCTACATACCTTATGTAGCATCTCACCAATCCTCCCGGTTGTTTTGAACTCCGCACTCTGATTCTTCCAAGCACTCCGTTTGAGCCATGCAAATAGAGCAAGCTCTTTTAGAGCATGGTGCTGATTTTATCATGCTTAACACCTAGAAAGAAACCCTCCCCCTAGTCATGTGACTCATAGGTCCCGAAAAGTACACAGTTGATGCAATGGTCCTTGGAGTACATAGAACTTTTTTTTTTTTTTTTTTTTTTTCTTAAAGTGCCTGTACTTTAAACACAACCTGCAATAGAAAAAATAAAAACATACCCCTTTTTTTTGACTAAAAAACCTTATGTAAGCCACTCAAACAATCCTCGGTTGTTGTGAATCCGCACTTTGTTCTTTCCCAAGCACTCCGTTTGAGCCAAGCAATAGAGCAAGCCTCTTTGTTAGAGCTATTGTGTGCTGCACTTTATTCCTTGTTACACCTAGAAAGAAACCCTCCCCCCCTAGGACAGGTGACTCATAAAGTCCGAAAGTTACACCAGTGGTGGGCTGTGATGCAAGGTCCTGGGAGTACATAGAACTTTTTTTTTTTTGTTTAATGTGTAGTACTATAAAACACAACCGGCAATAGAAAAAATAAAAATCTTTGTACAAACCTTATGTAGCCACTCACCAATCCTCCAGTTGTTTTGAACTCCGCACTCTGTTCTTTCCAAGCACTCCGTTTGAGTCAAGCAAATAGAGCATTGCACAGGTGATTTCATGATTGTCAGTGCATTCTGTGGGATATCCTGAAAACATGACCTGTTGGTGGGCCTTGAGGACTGGAGTGGGGAACACTGGTATTGCATTAATCCTAGTTCTCAATTGACTGACTTAGTGAGTTGGATGTGACTTGAGGGAACATTACATCCTTCGGAGGCACCGCTGAGTCTAGTTAATTTACCATGAGCTTTATTGAAATATTTAAGGTTCTCAAGCAGATGTGTTTAGTTCTCAAAACCAAGTTGGATCCACAACCAAGATGGAGACAGCCACTCCTCTAAGTGCATTATGCAAAAAAGACTAAATGTATCCAGTATTATCCAGATACAACTGACATAGACACTGGTGCAAGCTGTTATGGCTGTAATGCAAAAAGCTAATTCTCCAACACATAAATACAGCTTCAGCCAGAAGGTACTTAAACCTATAAAACATTGAAATCATGGCATATTTAAGCTGCATCGATACTATCTTTTTACATGTATAACATGAAAGTTTTTAGAGCACAGTTTGATCAAATTGTGCGTACCCACCTGCCATCTCATGGTCACCTCATCAGGTGGGTCCCTGTCTCTAGATTTGCTTGCCTTTCAGCCAAGTTCTCTCTACATTTAAAGAACAGGCTTCATTCCCACTTATTATAAGGACCTCAGGAAAGAGGCTGGAGTGCAGTGCTAAACTGGATGTTACCAGTCTTCATGCACAGGTAGAACAACTTCCACAAGTATTTCTTAAGGGGGGTTTTCTCACTCCGAAGATAATAGCTTAAAATATGGGGACCGTAAATATAATCAACTTTGTAAAACGATTGCATCATTCCAATGCTATGGTTTAGCAGAAATTGCCTACCTTCTGCCTTGATAGTGCATATTGTGACTGTGATGGCATCTTTGTCTCTGCCATGGTTCATACTCCGTGATTTCCTCTTCGGCCATGTTCTTTGTATTTCGTTTTTGGCGTAGTAGTAGTAGTAGTAGTAGTAGAAGAAGTAGTAGTAGAAGTAGTAGTAATAGAAGTAGTAATAGAAGTAGTAGAAGAAGTAGTAGTAATAGAAGTAGTAATAGAAGTAGTAATAGAAGTAGTAGTAGTAATAATAGTAGTAGGTAGTAGTACTAGTAGTAGAAAGTAGTAGTAATAATAGTAGTAGTAGAAGTAGTAATAGTAGTAGTAGTAATAATAGCAGTAGGCCCTTCACTGTATAACCGAGCGTTCCGCTCACTCCCGCTGATAACAATAAGTCACAGATTATTACCAGTGGGAAAGAGCGCACATGCTGCAAGCGCACACTCCTATTGCCATTGAAAACATGTCCAGGGTTACAAGACAAGAGCTTACAGTGTGTACTTCCTGAATTGATAGGATGAGAAAACCTCTTAATTTAGGATGGTGGGTGCTCATTTGGGAGTGGAGGATGATCCCTACCTCAAAACTACAGGAGTGTCAATGAATCATACTCCAGTCACTAGATTAATCTTAATTAGGTTCATCATTACTGGATTCAAGTCATTGTACACTACAGTACAATCATTCAATTAAAGGGGGTTCTGATTGGTTGCTATGGGCAACATAGAAAGTCTTATACCTAGACAGTTCTCATACATGAGGCCCTATGTTTCTGGTGGAATAACCCCTTTTTTAATGTTTTCCGTTTGTTGCACCAAGTGCTTCAATTTGGGTCAGCCTAAAACAATTTTTTACCATAAAATCAATGGTAACTGCAGCCCAGGTTTAGGATTGGTTTTCTTTTACTGTTTTGTAAGGGTTAGCTTACCTCTGCTGCCTTTTGGCCCCCAAGCACTTCTTCCCCAATCCCACTTTGTGCTTGATTCATTTTAAAAGGCTGATGGGGGGCAAGAACACCAGGGGACCTACATGGGAGAGGAAATTTTACAAAACAGTAAAAAACCCTAATCCTGACCCCAAGTGTGGTTTAGGGTTTCGGTTAGGGTTAGGAACCAGTGAGAAAATGGTTTAGCGAAAAGAGTGAAAAAGTTTGGGTCCGTATATTCCAGACCTGAATTCTGAAAGTGGGGTCATACCAGTTTCAAACCAAACAGCAAAAGGTTTGAACAACACTTAAAGCAGGGTTGCTCATTGGTAAGCATTTTTGCACCAACAAAAAATGCTTTGTACCAGCTTCCAGACGGAAGACAGAGGCAAACAGGGTTGTTACATAGTCACATAGTTTGTAATGCCAAAAAAAAGACAATACGTCCATCGATTCAGTTTTTCTGTGCATGTGTTGACCAGAAGAAAGGAAAAACCCTTTAGATCCTGGACATAAACTTTTATATTAAATTAAAATGTCCCCCCCCCTTTCCCAAAACCCCGGGCATATAACTTGTTATATTATTTAAATTTAAAAAGTTTCAGACCCTTCTCCCGAATCCGGGGCACTAAACTTGATATTAACTCAAAAAGATCCAGACCCCTCCAGAACCCCTGGCATTTATAACTTGTTTATTATTACATCTAAAATGTTCCAGACCCTTTCCCCCAGAATCCTGGTCACTAAACTTTTATATTTTTACATTAAAAGGATCCAGCCCTTCTCCAGAATCTGGTCACATAATTGTTATATTTTTTCACTGAAATTTCCAGACCCTTCCCCAAATCCGGGTCCTATAACTTTTTAAATTTTATTACACTCTAGAAATGTATCCAACCCTTCCCCAAAATCCGGTTAGTAATTGTTCTATTATTACATTAGAAATGATCCCCCTTCCAAACCCGGTCACTATAACTTTTTTTATTACATCTAGAAATGTATCCAAACCCTTTTTTGAACTCTTTTAAATGAATTCACCTGACAATTTCCCCTCGGGAAAAGGGTTCCACATTTATTCTAAAAAAAACCCTTTCTTAAACCCTTTCTTTCCTTTTGGTTAGGGAACCCCCTTTGTTCTGGACACCCCTGGGTATAAATAAATCTGAAAGGGGATCTTAATTACCTTTGATGTTTTTAAATTTTATTTATCATGCCCCCCCAAGCCCTCTTTTCTCTAAACTAAAAAACCCTAATCTTTAAATCTTTTTGGTATTGCAGTCCACCCATTCCCCTTTTTTATTTTTGTTGCCGCCTTTGGACCTGTTCAAGCTCTACAATGTCTTTCCTGTCCAGGGGTTGCCCAATTAAAAATCTTTGAAAAATGTATTGATCTATATTAAAATGTACAAAAAATATGAGAGACTTCAATTTTTCAAAGCTTTTTAATTGGACATCACTGTCTGCCTGTCCCCAGGGGGAAAGGCTGATACTAAAAATTTTTTTTTGCTTTTTCCCTAAGTTGGGTTTTGGCCCCCCTCCACCTTTGGGGATCCTTGGGAGACTTTTAAAAGGGGTTTTTGGCCGGGAAACCGTGCCCAAATCTGTTAAGAACTAATGAAAACAAAAGCCATGCTGGCTAAAAGAGAGAGGGAAACAGCCAGAGCACAGAGCCATGCAAAAGGGGATCGTGGGGAAAGGTTCACTAAAATAATCAAACTACAATGTGGATTCTGTATACAAAAGACAACATTTTTTTCCCCAACAGCAAGCTTGAAAGCTTATTCATGTTCTCTTTATCAGTTAAAGCAGGGATTTACTCAGATAAATCACACTACAACTATTTTGGTTCTGTTTTTACAAAAAAAAAAACATTTTTCCCCCTACTCCGGTTCCTTAAAGCTTCTGCAGTTTTCACCCCTCATCGATAAGAAGCTCTCTCTCCCCCGCCAACCCCGGCCAGCAGCTTTTGTCATTTTGTATCTAATAGAAGCGTTTAAGTAATTTAAGGGAGGTAAGGCAGCCTGTAGCGTTTCCCCGGGCTGCAATTTTTGTAATCAAATTTTTTAAAAAAATGATTAAATCCCCTTTTGGAGGTTTCCCAACGTCAACATTACATCGTGGCAAAACCCCTTGAATCATGACTATATTAAAAGGGTGGGGTTGATTTTAAAACCCTTTGCTTTTTTGGCACCGGGTTTGAATCAACCAACACAGCATCTGAATGGAGTTTGCATGTTCTCCCCGTGCTTGCATGGCATTGCTCCAGGATCCTTTAGTCTCCTCTAATAACATGCTGATGTTTGTAAGTCTGAAAGAAATTAGTTTGTAAACCCCACTGAGGCAGAGACTGAAGTAAGTAGTGACAATTGCAAGAAAAAAAAAAAAATAGTCCAAAACAGATGACATCAGGTTTAGTCAATGACGCCTAATCTGACTCCCATGTACTAAACAGTTGGAAGAGATGTGATCAGCGCATCCTGGCTATTGAGTTATATTACATAGGATTCACCCCTGTGTGAACAAGTCCTTAGGGGCCGAGAAGAACTCATTCATTGACTTATAAATTTGTAACCCTTTTCCCGTTGTTACAGGATTTAAAAACTATCTGCCCGAAATAGCTGTGTTTGAGGGAAATTTTTTTCGGAGCGGCCCCGCGCTGATTTGCGGGGGTTTTCTAAACTCCTTTTCCCACAAAACACAATCACATGTGTCTGTAGCGATGGAGCTTTGCCATTAATTTTTTGGGCTCGATCAGTAACTATTCATAACAGCAAATTTAAAATAAACTGAGGGAGCAATCTAAACACACATTATCGCGCTAGCATTTGCCTGTGTGATTTATTAAGGACCATTTAGGTGTACTCTTCCACCTCACTAAAACACTAGATTTTGCCAAAATCCACAGGCAAACACAATCACTTAAGGGCAGGTTATAATTTTTTATGTAAAAGTAATTTTCCCTTTTCCCCTTTTAAAAATTTTCTCGGTTTTCTGTGTCTTTAAAATTACGCAAGGGTAAAGGGTGGGGGGGGATTTCTTTTGATGAATTGGTTTTTTTTGTTTTTTTTTTTTAATTGTAAAGGAAAAAAAGTAAAGAAAACCCTTTTTCTGCTAGTTGAGTTAGATTAGTTAAGTTTTCACTTAGCTTTTTGAAGCCTTGGGGGCTGGGTTTTCCCCTTAGGAATCAGGTTTTTTTTTTACAAATTGCTCCCTTAAAAAGGTTTTTACGGGTGGAAATTTTTTGAGTTTTAAAGGAGCGCGGCCCAAAAAGTTTTTTTAAAGCAAGATCAGCACCAAAATCTCTAATAATGAGATGAACATCAGGGCAATTTTATTCATTGACCACACTAAACAGGTGCCCAAAGGCCCCGCAAGCATAGGGTTCTCTCGGGGGTTAAGGGGCGGGGTGGGCGGGGCTGCTTATTTAACTTTTTTGTGTGTTCAAAAAAAAAACAAACAGTTAAAAACCCAAAACTTGCTCACAAAAAATCAAAAAAAAATTTGGAAATTTTCCCCGCGTTTTTGGCGATTTTTTTTTCAGCAATGTACAACATTAATTGCTGTCCCTTCCGCACAAAAAACGCATTAAAAAAAGACCATTAAAGCACCCTAGTCTTGCAACTGCAGGCCCTACAAGGGATCAGAGGGGTATCCCCCAAATAGGGGACCCTGAAAAACATTGGTTTGCATGAGGGAGGTTAGAGACATGGCTTCATGTGCTGTCATGTTTGAGTTGAGGCTAAAGGTATGACTTCTTGTGAAGTCCCACTGACCATAATGCTGTTAAGGTGGCTCTTAAGAACAC
Source organism: Phyllomedusa bahiana (assembly GCA_025379985.1). NCBI lineage: Eukaryota > Metazoa > Chordata > Amphibia > Anura > Hylidae > Phyllomedusa > Phyllomedusa bahiana. The sequence goes on along the minus strand of JAODAL010017915.1, from coordinate 25,678 downwards.
CATAAGGGTGCTTTCACAGGGTGCGCTTTTGGTGCGTTTTCTGATGAGTTTTTTTGTGTAAACAGGTACAGCAATTAATGCTGTACATTACTGCACAAAAAATGCATCCAAAAAATGCATAAAAAAAACGCACAAAAAATGCACCATGTGAAAGCACCCTAACTAGTCCACTAAACAATATAAGCCATGATGTAGACAGTAAGGGGTGCGCACAGAACCTGTACAGACAGAAGCGTAATTTAAAGCTCTTGGACCCCAATGCAAAAAGTGAAATTGGGCAGAAGGGCTTTTGGGCCCCCTCAGGCTACAAGGCCCGGTAGCGACTGCTATCTCTGCACCCCCTATGGTTATGCCCCTGTATACAGAAGCACATGATGTCCTATTGACTCTAAACACCACATGTGCCACCATATGGTGCCCTCACAATCTGGGCCTTATGTGTGAAAACTGTCTTGCATAAGCCCATAGCAACCAATCAGAGCTCATCGAAACCAATCAGAGCTCAGTTTTTAATTTTCCAAAGCAGAAAGAAAAGAAATCTGTGCTCTGGTCCCTATGAGCTCTGGTCCCTATGGACTCTGATTGGTTGCTTTGGGCAACACAGTTAGTCTTACTGCTAGACAATTTTCATACATAGGGCCCACTGTATTTTAGAGACATTTTTCACAGAAAAATGGGAGAGTGCTTACTTAAAGGGGTTTTACTACAAGATAATATCCCTGGCCTGGTTGCTCGTGACTAGCTGTGAGCTGACCGTTAGTGAGATTGAGGAGGGTGGTGCTTGCGGCTATTCTCCCCATTCACTTTTATGGGAGATCATAAATATTTAAGGGACTTTATCATGTAGTAAAACCCCTTTAAAACACAGACACAAGGCCACACTCACAGCTCCATGGCTCGACAAAAACTATTCCCAGTAGGATACATTATAAGTCCCAGTGATACATGGGGAAGTTGCACAGGTGCATATTACTGATTAACAATTGCTCACGCACCTACTAACCATGAAGAGGGAAATTGCTTAGCATAGAAAAGAAAATTGTTAATCAGTATTCTGCACATGTGCAACTTCTCCCATACAGCACTAGGGCTTTTATCACCTCTTCCTGGGAATAGTTTTTTGTTCAGCTATTGATTTGTGAGTATGGCTGTGTGCCGTTGCTTCTGTAATCAAATGGAGCATGCCATGTCTTTTTTTACTGTTGGATCCCATGTGAAAAGCCTCAATATTTCTTCATATTAAATCCAAGCCATACAGTGGTACTTTGGTGTCGCAAACAATTCTATATGTTGCATATTAAAAAACCATAACCACTTCATAGCCATATAATGGATGTGTGTACAAAAGAGTTGATACATTCCCTTATTGATAAGAAGTCAGGAAACCATCTAAACCAAAAAAAAATTGTCAGCGGAAAAAACAAAAATACAAAAAGAGTTTCAGAATTGGAATTCACCATAGAAAGAGATGACCACATTTACAACAGATTGTAACACAGATCACATCATTGTAGCCGGTCAGTAAGAGAATGGGTATGTTGATTTCCACATTGCAGTTCATCAGAATACCAGTTCATTACTATACATATTTTCAGGGTGTGAGAGAAAGTCAGAGAATCTGTATTAAGGAACAAACTTTGTGCAGATGTATCCACCTTAGTTGGTTCAACCGAAACCTAAAGCAGCAATTACTGCACCTCCATATATCACGTTGGGTTTGAGGTTGGTGAGAACACTATTAGCTCCAAAGAGTGTTTTTGTGGATTTGGTGATGGAGATGCTTTTGTACTTATCCTATTGTAACAATATTGTTTAATTAGTAGGGGTAAAAAAAATTAAATTCTCTCTACTCTTCCCTTCATCCACATCTTCCCCACCCTTGTTTTTACTTGATGGACGTATGTCTTTTTTCAACCGTATAACAGTAACTACGTAGCAATGATGGGTTGCAATCTATTTTATGTTGTTTTGCATGAAATCATTATGGTGATGTCCAACTTTGGATCTTTTTTTTACAATGTTTTAACTGTCATAATTTGTTATAACTAAAGTTCTAAAATATTTTCCTTTTTTTCTATTTTACGAGTAGCCTTTGGTTTATTTTAAGACATCGAATGTAGGTTTTGATTAACAAGATTGGTGTTGCACTTCGGATTTGGGTCAAAGACAAACTCAACCTCAACCTCAATCTGAGTGCTTCAGTTAAGGTCGACTGAAATCCAAACACTTCAGGTTGACCCAAACTGATTTTTGGTGAAAATCTTCAAACAAATCAACTGCAACCCTAAACCTGAATTTGGGTAGGAGTGTTATGGGCTTAACTTTCCAGTCCCTGTTGCCTATGGTCCCCATCACCTAGGGTCTTGTAATGCTTGTACTCTGATGTCCTTTCCCATCCAATGTCACATTCAATGTAACTTCCAGCCCAATGTCGCCTAGGGTAACTTAATGAGGTTTGAACCAGAAGTGATAACTGAGGTGACATCAGAACACAAGCTTAAGGTTAGAGTTGTGGTTACAGTCACAATTAGGGCTAGGTTTAGGGTTAGACTTTCATTGAGTGAAAGAACTTAAATTTGGGATGACCCAAACCTGAATTTTTTCTTAAGTTGGTTGAACTGGTGTCAAACTTAACAGGAAGAAATTCAAACAACACTAATTATAATTCTATAAGGATTTTTGCATGCCCAGGAGGACATAGATGAATACAAGTGAAAAGTATTTGCTTGTAAAATATGACTCCATGAGGCTTTTTTTAAAAAAATGCTCCCCGTTTAACTTTGTGAAGCCTCTTTGCTCTCATATTTGGCCAGCATTGCATTCTTGGGTTCTGCTTTTCTATGGTTAACCTCTGTAGTAACTTGCTGTCTTCCTTATTTTCCATGGCTTGCTCTTTCTACATGGCATATAATTTTTATTCCACTTCTGAAAGTTGCAGATTTTTTTCTTTAAATGGGTTGTCTCACTACATTGTTTCATCTTACCTCAGTCCTGTTTTCTTCGTTTCATTTTGAATACAGGGGCGTTTTACTGGATTCCCATAGGCTGCAGGAGAAGCCAGGTTTGTAGCTATAGCTACCAGTGCTGGCAGCCTATGAGGAAAGATCAAACAGGTCTGTAGCTATAGCGAACTGAGGAGCTGATGCAGCCCATACAAGAGGGGATATCTAGGAATAGGTAATGACGCTGTTAATGGACACATATTGCAAAGTGACTTGTTTTTGCAAGATCTTTTTTTTTTATCATGAAAATTTTTATTCTTTTATAAAAAAAATAAAATAAATACAAACAGTAAACAGTAGAAGTCAAGCACTAGCTGATACATAACAGTAGTAAAATTATACGATGCCAAGTTACTGAAGATCTTAAATTGACATGTTACATAGAAGGCATATTAACCTATAATTCCATACAGGTATTATCATGACCTCTATAAAACCAAAACAGACTTAAATAACCTAAAAACTGGAGCTAACTGTAAGTCTGATCATACTAAGATGAATAGGCACATGCAAAAGTGAATATTCCAACAATTCGCAAATCAACTTTTCCCACTTTCTGATCTCGTTCCTTTAACTATTTATCTGAAGCCTCCCTAGGGACCCTGCCATCTGATGTTCCAAGTACCACGTTGTCCCTGAGAATGGCTGCATGAAGGAGTGAATGTCCGCATCCGTCATAAATGCTGTAATAAATTGTTCCCAAACCTCAAAGAACTTCCCCGTTTGTGCTTCTTTGTTATAAATCATTGCTATTTTATCCAGCACCATATGCTCCCTGACTGTCTGAATCACCATCCCCATTGAAGGGGTTTTTGCCTTCAGCCACTCCTGTAACAGACATCTTTTGGCTGCCATTAAGAATATGTGTATGAGTCTTTGCAAGATCTTTAACATAAAAAGCAATCCTTATAGTGAGACAACCCCTTTAATCAGGTGGACATTAAATTGTCTCATCTACTTAAATATTTGTCTTCACTTTCCAAAATTGCTATTTTCCAATTCCAAGCAAGATAACATATTTCTTTTGACCTTGGCTTGCTAGTTAGAACTGTCCCACAAACAAAAGTTTCTGTCCTAGTCTAAGGGATCATTGACAACAGTCATTATTTGTTCAAATTATTGCAACCTATGACTAAAATTGACCATTAAAATTCAGATCTTGCTTCCTGAGCCAAAAGGTTCATTTACAAAACAAACATACTACTTAATATATGTGACTGGCCAAATGGTCTGAAATCCAATCAGCTGGACCCCCCGGGCTGATCAGCTGGATCATAGCAGTTTTTCTTTCTAAAGTCAGAATTTAATGTTCGTCATCTGCAATAGTAGTTTCTCCAGCGGTTGATGATATAAAACTTTGAACACAGATATCACTGCAAGCACCTCCAAAGTTCTCAAGTTTCCTCCTATGATGGTATAGTTACATAGGTTGAAATCCACAGGCAATTTGCATGGAAGTCTAAATAACAAATCAACACCTCGGATTTGCCACTGTGGATTTTCCTATAGAATTTTCACAACAAAAAAGTTTTAGAATTCACGGTTGTAGATTTTACTGTTGATACATATATTATTGTCTGCACAATCTGCAAAAGTGAATTCTATTGTGAATTTATTGCAGATTTTCACTTCCTCTATGAACGTATCTGCAACAAATTCAGGTTTGCTTCATAACAGAACTGAGATCCTGTCAATTTATTTCATATTTTTAGTTACCTGATGAATTTTGTAGGGAATACCTGCAACAAATCCAGCTAATTTCACAACAGAAACCGATAAACATCCACATTACAGATCAATTTCCGTGCAGAGGCACTGCACAGCATGCGTATTTAGATTCCATGTTTTAATCTGCATGAAAACTGCATACAATAAGTACAGGTGCCTTTGTTTTTAATGGAAACACATACCGTACCTCTAAATGTGAACTGTGACATAGTTTCTGCCAGCACCAATATGAAATCCACAAGGATAAAAAATAAGTGACATGTCAACATATCCCTTAACAGGGTTTTCTCACTACAACAATTAGTTTTCAGCATGTGGTGACAGGTAATTGAAGACTTTCTCTAAATAGATTTGTCTTTTGATTTTACCTTAGTTAGAAGATAAGATAAATTGTATCTGCTCTGAGTGCACACAGGCTTTTTATGGTTACCTCACCATAAACTCCCTTAAACAGAGCAGGGAGTGATGTCACCATGGTCAGAGAGCTCACTCTGGAGAACACTAATTATCTCTAACAAGATTAGCTTTTGTTTAAAGGTAAGCAATTGTTTTCACTCCTGACAGCAAGTGTAGATTTGTTTAAATCTCCTGCACGGCTCTTTGTTATGTCTCAGCTAGTTACAGAGAAGCTAAATATGATAATCACCGCTATAAAACCCCCCACAGCCTGACAGATGGAACATGAAAAACTGCTTGTGACTCAATGAAACAGCATGGCAAGAAAACCCCTTTAATGACACATTTTCCTCATACCAGGATGCTGGTGAGCCCCATTCAATGTGGTTTATCTGTGTCCAAAGCCATAGTGTGGCACAGAGTAAAATTTTCTACAGAAAGCCAAGAGTATGCATTAAAGGCGACATGTATGAACAGGGCTGCGGCAGATATCTGGCGTCTTTACAGCCCAATATCAGGCGCAGCCCCGTTCATACAGGCGGGGCACACTAGAACTGTAGCGAAGCTACATATTTGTAGCTTCGCTATTGATTTTCTGGGTGCATTACAGCTGGAACAGGTAGAGCATTTTCAAAGTGTTATACCTGAGCCAGAAATGTCACCCTAGCGCTAGGAGCGTGTTCATAAATCAGGAGCATTCTAGAGTAATATTAGGCGCATGAAATGTGGTGTGTTAACATACATGTCGCCCTAAATTTCTATTATGTATTCCTTGGTAGTAGGGATATAACTAGAATTCATAGGACCCCATAGTAAAATGAGTTAAGCCCCACCACCTAATAAAATGAAAAAAATTCCAAGTCAAAGAATGAGGAATGTACGCATATTAATTTATAAAGAAAAAAAAATTCCCCTTAAAATATAACCTTTATTATTATTAATTTAAAATCTGATATAAAGACATGCACAATAAATGGACAATGGAAAAGACTTTGGGATATCAGTTCAGCATACCTGTACTGTCTAAGTTCCCATGAAGGAGGTGCACACCATTCTCCCGCAAGGCAAACTAGCCGTTGGGTAGGACTCTGTAATCAGGTATTATGTAAAATTTCTGTTTACTCTGTGCTGTATTTGGCTATCTATAATAAGTGACCCCATTGAGAAGTCCCTGGAATTGGGACGAAACGCTGCATCTGGGGATCTGTACACACTTTGATATACAGTATGGGGTGTTATCCTGTATTGGTTATGTGGTACTAGGTGCCCCCTCTTTTCTTTACCTGGTACAATATTGGCAATATTGTTATTTTTCTTGTCTAATTGTGTCCTTTGGTAACATAAGTGGATACAAGGGAAAAATAGGGATTTGCCAGAGGCAAGTTTATGCAGGGCCCCTTTTTGGGGCAGGGTCTCTGCTAACGGACAGTGATAGGTAATTGTTATAGGGAGAGAGATCGGAAATACTACAATATTTTCCAAGTCTTTTCCATTGTCCACCACCTAATACCAGGATATTAAACTGCAACAAAAGTTGCAATAATTGAAGGTATAAATAATACCGCCATATACCAGAGAACCCACATAGTAGTGTTAGAGAGCAGAAAGCCACCAACTTGTTATTCCATATAAAAAGGTACAATATTTTTGCTCCTTAATCCATTGACCAAATTCGACTTTGGGCCCCATAGCAACTGCTGTGACTGCTTCATTTACATCCAGATTTTTCTCCTTTGCCTTAAAGATAAATTTTATCAGGATTTTCACCACTGTTTAGAAATATCACATGCATTAATGGAAAAGAACATCATGATCCTGAATTGTAGGACCAGAAAAAACTATTTCTGTTCTTGTTTTCGTTCTGCTATATTTATACATACTGTATATCTGTGCATAGATACATGATATATAGAGTTCTCCTAAAAGGGTTGTACCATGAAGATAATCTGGAGATCAGCTGGTTATGTAGTTGGCCATTGTTTTTTGGAGAAATGCTGCCTTACATGCTGCCCATTCATTTTGTCTACATAATAATGGCTCTGCTACGGTGGGAACCACTATTACTTAGATACTCTCTGCTCTGGCTCATAGAGGAGTCTCAAGTGGGTTATGCTACTATCTATGATGGCATATAGGAAGGGGTTGTTGGGATGAGACAATCTCCTTTGACTTGCTAGATTATCAAACATCTATTATCAAGATGGGAAGTCCCTCTTTTTGATAAAGTTGCATTATTGGCATATGACACTTCAAATCCTCACAGAAAATTAAAAAGTTAGAATAATTCAGTTGTAGACCGAGAGCTGTCTTAATAGCATTAGGGCCCCTAAGCATAGCAGTGCATTGGTCCCTATGAAAATATATGATATCACACCAGTCAATGCCTCTACCCTCCCCAAGCACACCCATACCATCATTCCACCTATGTCAGGACAACCCATTGACGTTTTCTAGGCAGCCTGCCGCCTACAAGTCTAATTGGCAGAGCAATTAGACTTGTAACTACTTGCACATCCTAAAAATACATAAACAGTTAAATAAGCATCCCCAACCTAGGGATCTAGGGCATGTTCCCTGGATTCCTGGAACATACATTCACCAGTTATGCTTATGGAGCCCCTAGACAACTGTCTAACACGTCCAATGGATAAGATGGTCTCGTGTAGACCTAATATTTTACTGCGGCAGTAAATACACTAAGGTCTTTCTGCCAAACCTCTCAACTGTTCCCCTTCGGGGAGAAAGTCTATAATGATCCAAAATCTTCTTGTCCCTCCTTATGTCTAAAATATCCCTCTTTTTGACTTGATAATACATTTGTATTAATAAACTTAGTATATTGCCCCAAAACAAATTGCTCTGGTTTTTAATCTACAATTATGCTACAGATTACGTAATAATTTGTTGCAACTTTGCAGATAAAGGGTCTCATGTATGAAAAATGTCTGGGTCTACGACTTTCTTTGATGCCCATAGCAACCAATCAGAGCTCCCCTTTAATTTCATATAGTGTTCTGAAAAAAAGAAAGTGGAGCTCTGGTTGCTATGGGCAACAAAGAAAGTCTTAGACCTAGACAGTTTTCATAGATGTCATCCAACATGTTTATATTGATATGATTTTGTTCTAATTTGTAAATGAAAAACTGTTGAATAACATACATATACATCTAGAGTGTGCTGTCTCCAAAATGTAGGTATGAGCATGATGAGTGGTAAAAAATATTCTGCAATTAATATATTTTTTTCCAAAAATAGGTAGTTTGCAATGTAGTGTGGGATTCCTGTAGTTCTACATCAGCTGTTTGATGACAGGAAGCTCAGTAGTGTGTCTCCACTCACAACAACAGCTTTGTATTGAACCCACGAGATCAGGTTCAACACAAAGCTTTTCCTGACCAGCTTTTAAAGCTGTATCTTTGATTCTTCTTCCCAAGACTCCCAACATGAGAGAGGAAACAGGGAGTATGTACTAAGACTAAGGTATGGAGAGAGGAAGGAACAGCAAAGGATCCTGGGGCTTGTAGTTTCACAGGGCAAAGGGAAACAACTATGACAGAGAAAAAGGGTTACAATATGTAATGTACAGGATTAACACTTTATGCACCGGGTTAACCCTTTAGATACATTACAGAATGTATTGTAAAGTGCTGGTACTGTATTGGAGTATATTGGTGATTATGATGTGTTTATACTGAAGGGTCCATATTGTGGTTTATTTATCCTCCTTTGTTGGCAGTCTAAAGGATGGGTAGATGATCCCTGTGTACACTACTTGGTAAATATGAAGCTTAAGATATTCAGTATTGATAATAGTGATGACATGTGTGTGCTGAAGTGTCTTTTCTTAGGTTTATTTATTCTCCTTTATTGTCAGTCTGAAGGATGGATAGATGACCTTTAGGAGAACCTTCTAATGTATTCTGTCTATGTAATGCTGAGTTAAGTGCATTTTGAGATAATAATCTGCTAAGTCACCATGAGTGGAATGTTTATACTGTCTAAGGGCTTGTCCCCATGGCATAGGATTTCAGCTGGATTTACAGGCGGTTTTCGGTTTTGAAAGCCCTCTGTAAACTGGCTGTCAACCTTTTACATGGCCTTAATGAAAAATCCGTACAGTCCCCACTGCACAAATTTTCCACAGGATGGTGTTTTAGACCGCTGGCCACACGAAAAACATAGAACATGTTCATTCTTCCGCCCGGTTTTCAAGCGGAACATGAACATGTGGGTCTGAAGGGGGAGGGCTTGAATCCACAAACCACGGATAAAAGACGTCCCCCTTCGTGACAAAAACAGACCAAATACCAGTCAGCATTTCCTGACCGGTGTTTGGTCTGTGCTGTGTAAACGCGGCCTAAGAGTTCCCACCAGCAGCAGAAGGTAGGGTTAAGGAATAATTGTCAAAGTAACTAGAGATGAGGGGTAGAGAGAAACAGGTGATAAAATGGCCTTAGTGTAAAGTAATATGGTTTCTGTTCTGGAAGTAGCGGACAAGCATCAGTGTTTATCTCCACTTCTAAGGAGATAAGCCTGAGTTAGGATAGAGGGTTTGACTTAACCCTTGAAGCCTGGGTACCTGTCGGATTGCAGCTGACAGGTCCAAAGTCTTATTTCCAAGCCACAGATTCCTATGCCTATGGATTTTAAAGACAACTTTGGAAGGAAGCTGCAACCAGTCAGTTTGGTATCATCTATCATTGATAGGCAGTGCAATAGTTCGTCCCATGCCTGGTCTGCTGTCCAGATGATGTCCAGATTAATGCTTCTGGCCTGGCTAATCTAACCAATCCAGTTTCTTCTGGGGTAATGACAAGTGCTCCTTGCAGTCTATGCTGTTTCAAAGAAAGTGGTGAATCGCTGGTTCTCCTGGGGTATACTCCATTTAACTCCTTGCAGTCTAAAGCTGGGATTCCATAAGAACTTTATATGTGATTTGTAAAGGTATAAATGCCTGCTGCTGGTGTGAGCTCAAGTTGAGAAAGGAATGTTGTCATGGGGGTCGCGGGCCCGCAGGGGTTCCGGCACGGGTACCGCGGCTGCCCGCGACCATTCCCCTGCTGCCCGGGCACCGGCACTTACCTTCCATGCTCCGGTGTACACTGCCTCTGTCTGTTCCGGCCGCCGTACCCGTTTCCTAAGGCGCGCACGCGATGGCTGGTTTGGATTTAAAAGGCCAGCGCCCCAGTAATTGGTTATTGCTAGGCGCTGGTCCTAATTAAGGAACACGCCCCAAACTCTCCTTGCCAGTTCGTTGATGTGTGTTCAGCAAGTGAGTGCTCTAGTCCTGTCTGATTACCCGTGTACCAGTCCGTTCCGCTACGTTTCCTGACCTTGCCTGTTTGCCGCCTGGCCTGACCGTCTGCCTGTCTCTGACCACGAACCTCTGCCGCCTGCCCTGACCTCCTGCCTGTCCCCGACTATGCCTCCGGATTACGTTTCTGTACCACGCATTACCCCGGCCGCCATCGCAAGCAAGTCCCGCCAGGGGTAACGACCTGGTAGCCTCACGCCGCAGCAAGTCCATCCCGCTTTGCGGCGGGCTCTGGTGAATACCGGGGGCTACTTAGACTCCGTTCCCTGGCGTGGCTTACACCAATGCTTGCGGTGGTCCTGCGAATCCACCAAACCCTTTACAACTGTATATGAAAGAAAAGGAGTTCTATGTTTCAACAACTTGCTGTGAAATAAAGGGGACTAAGTCACTGGTTTCACCGTTAACCCTCTGTCTGCTTTCCTGCACCTAACATCATGGGCACCTCCCTGCAACATCCCCCAACAGCAGGGTAGTACTATAATCTACCATCATGCAGTGTGCCTCGTGGGTAAGAACATTTACACAGGCTGCAGGGCCCCCTATTAACTCATGGGGAGTATGAAAGGCATGGTTGGAGTTCAGCCACCAGGACACGGTTGCGTTCTGTCCACCATTACACATTCAGCACAGGAAAAACACAGATTAGCACAGAAAACATCACTAGGAAATGTATGAAGATGCAGTCAAGACATTTTATTTATTTTTTTATTTTTTTAGTTCATTTGACAACACCTTTAAACTACTAAGTTAATGAATTAACAAATTAGTGAAACTGTTAATTGCTGATGTTGAATTTAATGCTGAATTTCTTGTTACTTAGCCGTATTTCCACCATTGTCTAAAATGCGGGAAAAATAGCTCTGCAATGGGATAACCACTTATTGACATAGCTGATTTTTTTATTGACTTTCTTTGTAAAATGGGAGAGGCAAAGAACAAAAAGTTGATCATAGAATATCCTACTACTCTTTATTCCATTATCAGTCTGGCATGAACAAGTGTTTAACTATCTAGCAGCACCACCATAGAGAAACCGAAATATTACACAGCTCTCATTGAAATCAATGTAATGCATGGTCATGTTCGATCCTCCAGAGTGAGACACGCTTTGTAGCTGCTCTACACTCCAGTACATAGATGATGATCTTGAACCAAACTAAAATGGACAACCCTATTAGTAAAAGATGTGAGATGTTACAGACAATATTATTTAGTGAGTAAGAGGAGGTTTATATAAGGCTACAATATCATGTTAATTATGGGAAACCAGAACCAACACAAACTTTTGTACATCTACAGTTGATTCATTATTTAATATTAACCATATCTACAGAATGTTCTCAGATATGACCTAATGTGACTTCAATGGACCAGAAACATCCAAAGCAAAATTAATATTCTCTCTGTCACAGTAGTGCGAGTAAAATCCCACATTAAACTCATGAAAGCAGTTGAATCTCTTCCAGACGTTATGAACTGCTAGCTTCCTGTTTGAACTAACCTAAAGGCTTCTTTAAGAGACTGGCAGTCACTCTGAAGAGTGCTGAAGATCATAATGAGCGAAAGGCCATTTCATGTTTACATTGTAGCATTTTAACCTGAGGAATATTTTTCTAAGTTTAGTGACAAGTCCCAAAATCTCGTGGTTAAAAACTGGCGCCCCGCACATGGCTTGGATTCACCTGGCAAGAATGCCTTCTCTTAACAAGATTCAAATGTTTTGGAAAGAGAAAAAAAAAACCTCCTCTAACAACAACTTTCAACATGGTTTTTAAAAACCCACAAAGTTCACTTTTTTCGTGATTAAATTAAAATCTGATCTCTGATGGAAACCAAAAATCTTTCAGATTTACCAAACACGCAGCTGATACAAATGAGTGATGTCTAGATGTATTGCTAAACATGTATTTTATATACCATGGTACAAATGAAATTCTTGGCTTGGCACGCCACCCTAGTGAGAGGAAACCAAGCCAAAATACATTTTTCCCTCATGCTGTGTTTTCTGAGATGTATGCTAATATGTAAGCTGGCATATAGGATATCGTACTGATTATTTCTGGTCATAACTTTGAATGGTGTTTGCAATGATACATAATATTTAACTTCATGGGTTGTGGAATAGCCTTGAGATGAAATATTCACAGAAAAAAACAACTAACTAAGGACCTACTCTAAAATATAACCTTTATTATCAAATATTAAAACATTATACAATGAAAATAGCGCTCAAATATACAGGTAACACCATACACGGGATATTCGTGGCGTTTTTGGACATCTAAATTTCTGACTATGAAGAGATAAGTATTAAGGCAAAATTTTTCTTTTCTTGGCTTGAATGTTTTTCATGCAACATTTTGTGCAGTGATTGGCTGGGTAAGAAGTATATATTCCTCATTGATATGTAGAGATATAGCTTATAGACAATAAGTATAGGGTGCAACAGGGTTAGCCTCCTATAGACGGGGCCGTCCCTTTCGGGACGATAACTCTGTCTTTGTTAGCTATGGAATAGGGTTTGAAGTAGTGATATCCAGTACATACATTGATATCCTATTAGTAGTATTTGGTTCTATGTCTATCTAGAGAAATGCCTATTTTGAATTTGAGTATTGTCCATTATGCATACTAGAGGAGTATTCCTGTTTTTTGACATTTAAACTTATCAGTATGGTGTTACCTATATATTTGAGCATTATTTTCATTGTATAATGTTTTAATATTTGGATCAATTACCCCTCTCCAGAATCCTAGACACTAAAAACCTGTTATAATTATTACGCTCCAGAAATGCATCCCAAACCCTTTTTGAACTCTGTTATTTGAAATTCACCATGACAAGTTCCTCTGGTAGAGAGTTCCACAGTCTCACTGTTCTTACATTAAAGAATCCTTTCTATGTTTATGTAGAAACTTTCAAATCCTCAAGACGTAGGGATGCCCCCCTTTTTCTAGATACAGCCCTGGGTATAAAATAAATCTTGGGGAGAGATCTCTATATTGACCTTTGATGTATTAAACATATTTATTATGTCCCCCCGAAGCCGTCTTTTCTCTAAACCTAAATAACCCCAATCTTGCTAATTTTTCTCTGGGTATTGTAGTCCCCCAGTCCTTTAAAATTATTTTTGTTGCCCGCCTTTGTACCTGTTCAAGCTCTACAATGTCTTTCCTGTGCACTTGTGCCAAATACTGTACACAATATTACATGTGTGGTCTAACCAGTGACTTGTATAATGGCAGAATAATTTTTCTCATCATGTGCCTCTATGCCCTTTTAATGCACCCCATAATCCTTTTTGCTTGGCAGCTGCTGTCTGAGACTGGCTGCTTGAATTAAGTTTACTGTCCACCAGGATTCCCAAGTCCTTCTCCATGTCACTTTTACCCAGCCTTTTTCCATTTAACATGTAGTCATGTAATGGATTTTTCCTCCCCATGTGCATAACCTTGCATTGATCTGTGTTAAACCTCATCTGCCATTTCCCTACCAGGGTCCTACCAACTTATACCAGATCCCTTTGTAATAACACATATCCTCAATTGTGTTGGGGCACTTTAAAGCTTAGTATTTTCTGCAAAGATTGATATTCACTGTGTATTCCTGTTTTAAGATCATTAATGAAAATATTTAAGAGGATAGGGGGCCAATACTGACCTTGTGGTACCCACTAGTAACGCAATCCAGTCTGAGTATGACCGTTAATTACTACCCTTTGTTTTCTATCAGTGAGCCAGTTTTCTTACCCACTTGCACACATTTTCCCCCAGTCCAAGCATCTCATTTTATTTACCAACCTTTTATGTGGGGACCGTATCAAATTTCTTTAGAAAAATCTGGATATATGATGTCCAGTGCCTCACCCGATCCAGTCTAGCACTGACTTCCTCATAGAAGCTGATGAGATTAGTCCCGACAGGACCGATCCTTCATAAACCCATGCTGGAACGGCGTTATACATTTATTTTCAGTTGGAAAATACTCCAGGATAGCATCCCCTTTAAGAAAACGTCAAACATTTTACCTACAACAAGGGCAAACTTACCGGCCAATAGATTTCCTGGATCACTTTTGACCCCTTTTTGAATATTGGCACCACATTTGCTATGCGGCCAATCCTTTGGGACATACCCGTTATTAGACAGTCCATAAATATTAAGAATAGGGCCTATCTAGACATCACTTAACTCCCTTAGGACACGTGGGTGTATGCCTCTTGGGCCTGGGGATTTGTCTATTTTAATCTTCTTAGACGGAAGCTGCACTTTTTCCTGGTTAGACAAGAAACTTTTAAGTTGGAGTTACCTCATCCCTCTGTTCAACAGGAAAACTCACCTCCCTCGGTAAATACAATGGAGAAAAAAGTGTTTAATAGATTTGCTTTTTTCTCATCGCCTTCTACTGTCTCTCCCTCAGTATTTTTCAAAGGGCCAACTTTCTGTTTTTTAAACTTTTTTACTATTTTTTATAGTTAAAAAATATTTTTTGGGGGTTTGTTTTACTTTCCTTAGCGATATTCTTTCCGTCTCCAGCTTTGCTGTCTTTATCTTTATTTTACATACTTTATTTTTTTCCTTATAGATTTTTTAGTGCCCTCTTCACTACCTCCTTTTTTAGTAGCTGAAACGCTTTCTTTTTGTTTTTATTGCCTCTTTTACATCCCTGTTGATCCACATTGGGTTTTTTCTGTTTCTAATTTTTTTATTACCATAAGGTATGTACCTCTCACAGTGGTAGCCTAGGAAGTTTTTAAAAATATCCCATTTATTATTTGTTCTGCCATATTTAAACACATTGCCCCAGTCAATACGGTTTAGGGCCTCCCTAAGCAGAATAAAATTAGCCTTACTAAAATTCAGTGGTTTTGTGGCTCCTTGACAAAAAACTCTATTGAAGGAGAAACGGAAATTTATTATATTATGGTCACTGTTCCCTAGGTGCCCCTCAATCTGAACCTTTGTTACTCTGTCAGGTCTATTAGTCAATATTAAGTCTAGAAGGGCCTTTCCTCTAGTCGGTTCTTGCACCATTTGGCAAAGATAATTATTAGAGATGGGCGAATTTCTCCAAAATTTGGTTCGGCCACTTAGCCGAATTTTCCGACAAAATTTGTTTCGGTCCGAATTACTTCGGCACAAATTGCGTTAAAAACCAGCTATTTCCAGGCTGCACAGAGCCTGCAGGGTGCTGTAGAATGTTGTGACATGCTTAAGTATGCAGAGGCAGCTTGGTTTGGTCTTCATACAATGTTGTGTTTTAGTATGACACGCAGGTGACTGCCGTCAGTCTTAGAATCACTTCACTATAAAATTCCCTGGGCACTTAAGAGGGCAAAACTGACCAAAAAACTCAAGCGGGAATGTAGCCTGATAAAGTCATGGCAGCGAAAGCTGGAAAAAAACAAGCTGAGAGCTCAGGTGGCAACATCAATGACAGAGTGTGGAGGTGACGGCGGCAGCCACAGCAGTAGCATGAGGTCAGACAGTGGCACAATGACATTCTAGAGGTGGCAAAAACAGGAATAGGCCACAGAGTGGCACAATGACAGAGTGTGTAGGTCACGACAGCAGCCACAGCAGCAGTATGAGGTCAGGCAGTGGCACAATGACATTCTGGAGATGGCAAAACAGTAGTAGGCCACAGAGTGGCACAATGACACAGTGTGAGGGTCATGGCAGCAGCAGCATGAGGTCAGACAGTGGTACAATGACATTCTGGAGGTGGCAAAAGAGTAGTAGGCCACAGAGTGGCACAATGACAGAGAGTGGAGGTGACGACAGCAGGAGCAGCATGAGGTCAGAGAGTGGCACAATGACATTCTGGAGGTGGCAAAAACTGGAGCAGGCCACAGAGTGGCACAATGACACAGTGTGGAGGTCACGACAGCAGCCACAGCAGCAGCATGAGGTCAGGCAGTGGCACAATGACATTCTGGAGGTGGCAAAACAGTAGTAGGCCACAGAGTGGCACAATGACACAGTGTGGAGGTCACAACAGCAGCCACAGCAGCAGCATGAGGTCAGGCAGTGGCACAATGACATTCTGGAGGTGGCAAAAACAGGAGTAGGCCACAGAGTGGCACAATGACACAGTGTGGAGGTCACGGCGGCAGCAGCAGCATGAGGTCAGGCTGTGGCACAATGACATTCTGGAGGTGGCTAAAACAGGAGTAGGCCACAGGGTGCGCCAATGACTCAGTGTGGAGGGAACGACGGCAGCAGCAGCATGAGGTCAGACAGTGGCACAATGACATTCTGGAGTTGGCAAAACAGTAGTAGGCCACAGAGAGGCACAATGACACAGTGTGGAGGTCACACACAGCCCACAGCAGCAGCATGAGGTCAGACAGTGGCACAGTGACAGTGTGTAGGTCACAGCAGCAGCCACAGCAGCAGCCTGAGGTCAGAGAGTGGCACAATGACATTCTGGAGGTGGAAAAACAGTAGTAGGCCACAGAGTGGCACAATGACACAGTGTGGAGGTCACGACAGCAGCCACATCAGCAGCATGATGTCAGACTGTGGCACAATGACAGCGTGTGTAGGTCACGGCAGCAGCCACAGCAGGAGCATGAGGTCAGACAGTGGCACAATGACATTCTGGAGGTGGCAAAACAGTAGTAGGCCACATAGAGGCACAATGACAGAGAGTGGAGGTGACGGCGGCAGCCACAGCAGCATGAGGTCAGTCAGTGGCACAATGACAATGTGGTGGAGGTGGGTGGCAATACCAGTCCCTGGTAGAGATGGTTGGTGGCAGATGGAGAAACTGTCAGCAGATGTGTGGCATCAGGCGGGTGACGGCATCAGAATAGTGGCTGAGGCAGGTAATTTGAACCCAGACTCATTTCTCACAGTTTGGGTGAGGCATCATAGCTGATGTAGTCTGACGCCTAAGGCATTGGTGTGTGGAAATCCTGGCCGATCCACGCCTTATTCATATTGAAAAAGGTCAGTCGTTTCACTTTTCCCGTGGACAAGCGGGTTCTCCTTGGGTTAACGATGCCCCCCGCTTCACTGAACACCCTCTCTGATGCCACACTACGGGCCAGGCAGGACAGCTTTTTCCACTGCAAACCGAAAGTTGCGGCCACACATGGGAGTTTGGCTGCCCAGTAAGTCCAGCGGATCTTCTAACTGGGGTGGCAGAGTGCTATCCAAGAAGGCCACCACCTGTTGGTTCAGGGACTGCTCCAGGTCCTGCTGCTGCTGCTGCTGCTGCTGGGGACTACCCTCCTCACTAGGTGGGTGAAGGAAGCTGCTCATCAGTGACTCCAGACTTAGGGTTTCTGCTGATGGAGCTGGTAAATGCTCTACCCCCCCACCTTCCCCCCGCAGCCGTGGCAGTAGTACGTGAGCGCTGAGGAACCCCCCCGGACAGCCCTGTCAGAGGAGGGTCGATGCCGCCCATAGCCAGCGGCCAACTGACTACGGAGGATTTCCCTATAGTATTTTTGGGTTTGTCCCTCCTCTCAATACTGGGAAAAAGGCTCCCATTTTGGACCGGTAGCAAGGGTCCAATAGGGTGGAGAATTCATCCCTTTGCTGGATGCTGACTATTCGGCTTTCACTAGCCAGGCAAATCAGCATGCTGCGGGCCATCTGCACAAGTGACTCCGAGGGGCTCCATGCCTCCATCTACATTGTATACTTCCACGGTGCTTGCGGGTCATCTGTCTCATCTTCCTCATCTCCATTTACCTCCTCCAGCTGCTCCTGCTCCTCCTCTCTTGTCACCTGGGTAGAAAATCCACTCATTTCACCAGACAATGCTCTGCTCCAATGTCCCTCCTCTATCCTCCTCCTCCTCCTCCATTTCAGTCCCCACCGGACTCATTGGCCGCGAGATGTAGTCCGCCACGTCTCCAGTCCCCTGCCCAGACAGATTTTTCAGCATCTGGTTCCACGACATGAAGCAGTGGAATGACGTTATTCATCCCGTAGTCCTGACGACTGACAAATAACGTGGCCTCCTCGAATGGGCCTCAACAAACGGCAGGTGTCACACATGAGCTGCCACTGGCTGACATCAAAGCTACACAGGGGAGTACTCCTGTCCGCCTGGACCATCAAAAAATCGTTAATGGCCTTTCTCTGTTCATACAGTCGGTCCAACATGTGCAGGCTGGAATTCCAACGGGTGGAAACATCGCATATCAGAGTGTGTTGGGGTGAGTCCGTTCTGCCGCTGCACACTCGAGGAGGGTGGTTCCTGGCATTGTAGCAATGGATGAAGTGCATGCACAGTTTCCTGGCCATTTTCAGAATTTCTGAAGAACGTTGGAAGACTTCAGGAACCTTTTCACAACCAGATGAACACATGCGCCATAACAGGGCGCATGGACCATCCCACCTCGGTGCAGCGTTGGACAGCCAAGTGTCCTCCCATTGGTCCCGCCACCCATGGTTCCATTTGCAGTTGGCGAGGAGTAAATCCACGACATCGATTTCTTGCTGCTCATGACGTCGGAGCAGTTTCCCTCCCCCGTGTGACTTTCGTTTACCGCCCGAGGCAGAGCCAGTTGTAGAAACTGCTGACAACGCTGAGCCATACACATGAGGTATGATGGAGCAGTACTTGTGGAGCTGGAATAGTGTGGTGGTGGAGAGTATGAGGCGGACATTGGGCGCAGGATCCGCAGTTTGACAACGTGGTGGAGAAAGCGCGGTCTCCCCTGTCCAAGTTGTTGTGTGCCTGGGCAGTAGAAATCACATTCACCCAGTGCACCGTAAAGGACATGTACTGGCCCTGACTGTTGATACAGCCTCCAGACGTCCGCGCCGCTGCCGTGCACCTTGGAACAAACCGATAAGCTCAAGACTGGTCCCACCTTCTGTTCTTAACATATTTATGAAGTGCTGGAACTGGCCGTATTGGAAAAGCAGAATTACGGCATGGAACGCTCCATCTCGGCTCGGCACAAGCCATTAGTTCACTGAACGGAGCATAGTCCACCCATTTGTGAAAGGGGGGACTGCAGTACCAACAACTTGACAGGAGCACGGTGCAGCTATCTTCTGCACCTTAGGAATGGTTGGAACGATAGTGTTGTCTCTTGCAATCGCCCGCTAACGACTTGCTGCGCCATGAGTAGCGAGAGCAGGAGGCATCTGGACCGGGAGATGATGTCCAAAGAGAAACAGCACCCTTCCTGCAGTAGGTTGTGGTAGCCTATGACTGGCTGCAATGGGCAGGCTGCCACTGGGCGCTGCTGCTGCTGTTGCTGCGGCGGCAGGATGGACCCCCTCCACCACATTTGAAGCCAACGTTTTCTCCCAGGCCACCGGATGGTGAACCGCATGTGTTGACGCAGGGCCGGGAGCCAACGATAGCTCCTGGCCACATGTTCACTTTCTGCCCACAGATACCAACAAAATACCCATATTCGGATCCTCCGTGGTCTTAGCAAAGAACAGCACACACAACACCGCGAGTAGCTGAATTTGTTACCGCCAACTGGCTCCGCAACTGAGTGACTACTGCCCGGCGCTGGCCTCGCTACCCCTATGCCGCTAGTTTCTTGGGACCGTGCGAAGTGGGTTTTTTATCCCTGTGGCCGATTGGCTCCCTCCCGACCTCACACTGCTGCTATCCTGAGCTGACTCCGCCACAATCACACAACCCACATGCTGGCTGCACCAGCTGCCCTTAGCGCCCTCTACTCTGACGATGATGAAGCCCTTGCCTCACCTTCGGCTCCCAATAGTGCGGTCGCTAGCATCCATCATCTTATTTGTGGTTTTTCATCGTCACTGCTGTCCCTCTTTCAACCGGTCCTTTTAGTCAGAGGCTGACCCCTCACAACATTACCTCACCATGCACTCACAACATCTATCTTTTCCACCGTACTGCAAGAAGAAGAGGATATTCGGACCCCCATATCATTCGCTGCCCAAGTAGCTGCTGACTGCCCTCCTCAAATTGGTTCAATAGGCCTCAGCTATAATAGAATAGTAGGCACTGAGCCCTAGACCCACCATAGGTAGATCCTTGGCTGAGGGGAACCTTTTTGATGGGACACAGGCGGGTTGAGGACAGGTGGAAGGGTCCAGCTAGCGGGCCGCTCCTGCCATGCCAACTAAGGGTTGTGTCTGACGAAGCCCACCGATTCTTGGCTGGAGTGGTGTCAGATGTCATCTGGGAAGAAGTGGAAGACCTAGTCAACCAATCAAGAACCATTGGGTTATTCTGAACAACACAGCGGCTGCAAGATGAACAGCAGGCAGTTGTGGCCGGGATTCAGCGAGTGACCCCCTGCTGAACAGATGTTCCCTTGCGTGGCTCGACCTATGGGCCTGCTCCAGAATTGTTTAGTGCCTCTGGGGCCACTCAGCGGTGAAGAGCCAGCCACTCTCTGTACCTGAGCATACTGTTTGTTCCTAAAATGTATAGACACAGTTTTGATGAAGTATATCTGTAATAAGTTGAAAAATACACACCCTGGCGTATTTGACTCCAAATGAACCCACCACGAAGCTTGGTTAAAACACCTTGGGATATAAACTTCGCTTCCACAAATGCAGGAAAAATTGATTTGTATGGTGCCGTTTAAAAACTCTGTGTAATTTACAGAATATAAAAGCACAAACATGGCTAATTAACCTACAGATATGAATTATGCTGATAGAATGTCTTCTGTGGCGGGTGAAAAAGAAAGTTCATTTACTGAGTACAACTGCAGAAAAATACTTCGTTAACCCCTGGAGTAAATCTATGCGGCCAAAAATAGATTAACCACACACAAAACAAAGCAGCTTGTATCGTGTTTACAATGGCGTGTTTTATTACGCTACACAAAAAAGAGGAAAACTTTTAATTAACCATCGCTTTATGAATTATGTCATAGAAAAAATGTCCTTTTTTCGCGGTCTGGAAAAAAGGACGTTTTGATTTTTGTCACCACAACAGCAGAACAACTCATAGAATTAACCCCTGTGTGATGATAAATTGCGTGCAAAAGAATGTACAGTCCACAATCTAGCAGCTTTGTAGCGTGATACACATGGCGTTTTTAATTTTTTAACGCTACAACAAAAGAGAAAACTTGTAATTCTAACCTTCGCTGGGTTGAATATATACTACATATGAAAAAGATTTCTTTTTTTGTTGGTGAATAAACGGTTTCTTTTTAGTCACCACAACAGCAGAACAACGCTTAATTAACCCAGGATGTAAATTGCGCCAAGCAATTGAGCAAACCCCAAACTACGCAGCTTTGCGTAAGCGTTGTTATAATTGCGTTGATTATTATACGTGCAGGAATCCCAACACACAAAAAGAGGAACAACCTGTTGTAGAATTTAAAAGCTCTTCTTAACTGCTTGAGAATTATCTACAGGAAAAATTATGCTTTTTATGGCTGGTGAAAAAGACGGTTGTTAATTTTTAGTTCACCCAACAGCCCAGCCAACGCTAAACCAACGAGCTTATATTAACCCCTGGATGTAAATTGCGCAAAATGAATTTGACAGGCCAAAAAAATGAAGTGGTAATATGTAATTGTAAAAACGCTTTTTCTTATAAAAGTGGAATTACCGACCGGAAACGGCTTAGAATACACCCTTCGGTGTATATTATCACATGTGCTGTGTGGAGCAGATAGCATTAACATGTAATATGCAGCTGCAATAGTGGTACGCACCCTGGACTTCAGATCCAATTACCCCAAAAAATCCAAAATAGAAGACATGAAGGAACAAGAAAGCAGGTCACCCGCTGCCTGAATCAAATACTGTGAACACTGACTCCCAAAAATCGTTGTATAAAAATCAGTTCTTTAGTAAAAAGAGCAATCATCAAGCACTGCTCAGCTCCTTCCCAAAATCAGTACAGTGAGAGCAGTAGGAGCTCAGCGTCGCGCCTACTTAGTATAGTGCGGTGAACAGTCACAGAATCCCGCCAGTCTCTGAGGACTGGCCTTCATCTCTGCACATGTCATTAGGGCTTGCCCTTTCATCCTCCAAAGTTTCTTTGCCCCCATGTTAACGCCATGTAGCTCGCAGTCCATTTTAATCAATCAAAGAGCACATTCTTCACCCGAAGGTGACCCAAAAACGTTCGACTTCTTCATAAATCAAAGTTTCCTGAAAATCTAACGAATTCCACTTTCGTTAGAATCAAGTTCACCCATCTCAGTAATATATCATTAGTTATTGAACAAAAACCTGTATCCCCCTCTATGAGAGCACTGCAAAGCTTCAGCATCCCCCCAATTGATGTCCTGAATAGTCTTAAAGAGGTCCGGCCCATAAAAATGAACCTCATTCTGATTAGCCGCCTCATCTATTCTAGCTGCATGAGTACCAAGTCTCCCCCATGGAGGTCACTGTAATATTTGGGGGCTATTAGTCCAGACCCCCCTATTGAGTAATTTTTATATTGTTAGTTGTACCACCACCCAATGTATATTTACTTATAATGATATCCACCTGTTCATAAAATCACCTGTATCACTATATCTTCCCGCGAGTCTATTTGGCTTAGACATGGAATTTTACATAGAGTAGCTATACACCTCCCTTCTTTCCGGTCTGTACGATCCCTTCTAAATAGACTGTAAACCCTGTAAGTTAACCGCCAGACGTGTAGCTCTCGTCCGTTACCTATGTCCTCAGTTTAGTCCCCACTATGTCATAATTTTTCTACATCTATTAGTATTTCTAGTATCAATTTATTTTGTTGGTCCAAAGACTCCAGTTACATTGTTTAGCATGCAACTTTAGAGATTTTTTTCAGTTGTTTGCATCATATCCTTTCTTCATCTCTGATCTTAGCTATTGCTACACTCCCCCTCCATAGTGACTCCACTACTCCACCCCCCTGATTTATTCCTAATTCCCAGCTCTCTATCTTCCACGTATCCCTACTGCATGCTAATTATGTTGTAGTGTACCCTCACCCCCGGTCCCTAAGTTTAAATATTTTCCCTCCAACATCCTGTCCATTTTGTGACCCCCAATATAGCTGCCCCCCCAGGCGAACCCTCCCCATTAAGATGCAGCCCGACCCTAGCCATAAGGAGTCCCTGTAGAGCCAAGACAAAAGTCAGCCCAGTTCCCCAAAAAAAACCAAACCCCTCTTTCCTACCCCAATTTTTTAGCCACTAATTCACCTCTCTAATCTCCCTCTGCCTCTTGGGTGGCCCGGGGGAACGGTAAATTTCTGAAATATTACCCTGGAGGCCCTTTTCCCTTGAGCTTTTGGCCCTGTCCCTGAATATTTTTAAAAGGACACCCCACATCCTAACTTTGTCTTGGTCCCAAGGGGCCTGACAATGGATTTCCAACCCCCCCCAGCAATCTGTAAACCCGACCCGCGATTATGTCAAACTGGGCCGGGTAAAAAACATATTTCGACGATCCCCGGTTCTTGGGGCAGATTGCCCTGTCTGGCCCCAAAAAATGGAGCCCCACTACCCCTGCCCCTTTGCCTAAACCGCACTCCCTTTCCCCATCTTTCGGGGAGCGAAAGGGTAGGCCTGCAGCAATGCTATTTTGAGCTGTTTTCCCCTCATCTGCCAATCTTGCAAATTTGTTGGGGTTACCAATCAGCCTACCCTCCCTGACCTCTTCCTCTACCTCTCTTTCTGACTATTACCAGCTACTGCCTTATGTTCCTGCACCTCCATGCTCCCAACCCCCCCCCATCAAACCCCCTGGGTGATTCTCAGTGAGCAGCAAACTCGTTTCCCAAAGTTGGCAATGGATCTCAGTGTCCCCCACTTGCTCTTTTAGACCCAGGAACGGGCTTCTAAATGTGCGGGTTTCACAATCTTGACAGCAGTATGCCCCCTCGAACTGTTGCTAAGGGTGGCATACATTCACAGGTTGGCACTGGACGCATTGTCAAACAGGGAACTTGGGGGATGTTACCAAAAAAGATATAGAATAAATTAAATATAAGCAGTACAATACTGTCCCTCTGTTAGTTGTTTTTTTCTGGAATATTTTTTGAGTTAAGGGCTTCTTTTCGGGCCAGTTTGTATTTGTGGTTAATTGTGTTTTTAAAAGCCCCGAATGGCCCAAACCAAAAAGTATTTTTTTAAATGGAGAAATTCACTACAAATCCAAATTGTCAAACAGTAAAACAGTCATTGTTTCCCATAGCGAACAATCAGAGCTCAGCTTTCAATTTTCCAGAAAAGTATAAAAAAAAAAAAAACAACTTGAAAGTTGGTATGGGAAAGAAAGACAGGCTTACAATTAGACACTTTGATAAATAAGGCTATTATTTCAACTGGTTATTATTATGTTTATTGTTAGTTTATTACTTTTAGCTTTGATAAAGATGACCTGCTAGTTTCTTTATACTTTTATTCCCATTAAATCGTAGAGCCAAAATACCCTTTTTAAAGCTTTTAAAAGTATGTTCCCTTTTAAATTGCTCAGTTAAAAAGGCAGGGTTTAATAACATAAATTAAAAAATACAATATCAAAATGAGATCTAGTAGAGTTATTATTATTATTTTATTTAAAAGCGCCATTGTTTCCCCAGGGGCTGAAACATTCAAGGGGGTTACATAATTAATAAGTCAAACGAACGTGAAAGGGTAATTGACTTTTGGCACGACAGAGGGAGAGAGGACCCTACCTGCGAGGGCTTACAATTACAAGGAGGGGGGAAAAGAGACAGGGGGTGGGGGGCAGACATGTCTGTGGGGGAATTAGTGACAAAGTTTAGTGAAGGTTAAGGCAAGTGAAGAAATGGGTTTTAGGGTTCTTTTTAAGTGGGAAAGGGGGAGAGTTGATGTGTTGGGGGCAGTGAGTTCCCGAGTGTGGGTGAAGCACGGGAGAATTTGGAGACGGTTGTGTGAGGAATGATAAAGGGGGGAAACAAGGGAAGGTCTTGTGAGGGGCGGAGATGCGTGGGGGGTATTTGGAAATTAGGGCAGAAAAATGTATGGAGGGGGGGGTCATGGAGGCCTTGTATTGGTTAGTGCTTGAAATGATTCGCTGGGGAATGGGAAGCCATGAAGGGATTGGAAGGGGGAGGAGAGGGTACGAGGAGAAGGTGGATAAGAGGGGCCCAGAGTAAGGAGGATTTGGGGGGGGAGCGAGGGGGCTTGCTGGGAGGCCCCTGAGAAATGTTGCATAGTTAAGGGGGGATGACAAGGGATGGACCAGCATTTTTGTAGTGCATGCCGGGGAACGGCGGAATGAGAGAGATGTTTTTTCAGGTGGAGGCGGCAGGCAAGAGGGAAAAGTTTGGGGGTGTGGTTTGAAAGATAAAGCA